>JAULLH010049900.1:0-14767 GCA_035668455.1 Sarracenia alabamensis
TGTGGACCGTGAAGTGGTTCATGACTACCAAAAACAAAGAGTTCCCAACGACGGCGCCAAATGATAGCATCTGAATCGGGGATGGTCCACTAGAAACTTCTTAGGCCTATGAAACAAGTAGACATGTTAGATAGGGTGCCAGAGGGATTTTCGGCGTGCCCTCTCTGAAGTTCAAGTTAGTCGAGAATCAATGTAGAAGAAGAAAGATTGTAGCAGGTTGGCGGCTAGCGTTGTTATGAGAATGCTTACCTTTTCCTTTGGTTACTTAAAGCTTATATACTCCGTCGGATAGGGTGACACATGGTGCTTCTAGCCACATGATTGTCGGTAGTGATACCTTTCCATAATCAAATATGGAATGTCAGGGATCTTTCCCTTACGGTAGATTTGGAGGGGTTCACTCACGTATGGATGCGTGATGTATACTCTTCGGGGGGGCATACCTTTAGCAGAAAACACGGGACCCCTACCTTCGGGTTGGCTGATCAGGGGTAGTATGCATAGGTCGACATAACTGATCACGGGGAGGCAGCACGACCAATGAGCTGGGTTGGTCAGTCTCCGTAGGTCCGTGGCTCGGATGGTTATCTGGGCTCGGATAGCGATGACGGGTCAGGTTTTAACAATATGGGTTTGGGTTGGTTTTATGGGCCATGACTCAAGGGTATTTATACATACCCTATCAAAATTGATTGAACATAAATAAGTATTTGAACAAACCATATTTTATTTTATAAAATGAACGATTTAACTTAATCGTATATTTTAAATAAACCAATTTCTATTTTATAACATAAAATGTCATTTGTTTATATACTTATTGATACCCGATTAAATTGATTTTTGTATAATATGATATTTATAATATGACTAATGAGATAAACGGTTTAATCATCATTGTGGACCCATTCTAAATGATCAACTCTAGTCGGGAAGCTAGGACACCTTGAGTCATCATTTAAAAAAAAAAAAAGAAAATAGAGCTTTAAGGGATATTAAATTTTAGAGGGAATTAGGGATTATTCCTATTTTTTTATGATTTTTAAAGTTTTAGACACACCATCATTTTTTTAAGAGTTTTAAACCTTTTAATTTTTTAAGTGGACAAATTTGCCCATCCTCCTCCTCCTCATACCCCTGTCACTACCACCGCCTCACCACCACCACCACTACCACCGTCGACCACCACCGCCGCCGCTGACCATCACTGCTGACCTCCACCACCACCACCGGACAGATACATGTATCAGTCCAATACTGAGACAGATACATGTATCACTCGGTATATATAAACGGATACATGTATCAGTTCGCCATCGCCAACCTCCACCATTGCCGAACAGATACATGTATCAGTCCGACCATCACTGCCGTCGACCCCTCCGGACAGATACATGTATCACTTCCCTCGACTGATACATGTATCACTCTAATTTTCCAAGGTGGAGGAGGTTAAAAAATGGACTGATACATGTATCACTGCCATGAACTGATACATGTATCAGTCTTGCAAAAAATCAAAAAAAATGTTCGTGACAAAAAAATTCCAGATAACCAGACCGACGACGTGTGATCGTTGCCTTCGTGCGATCTTTGAACCAAAACTCAAAAAAACAAGATCGTGCAATCTTCGAACCAAAACTCAAAAAAAAGAAAAAACGAAAACAAAAAAATGATCCAGTTCGAAACGAAATCGAAATCGACTGAGATCATTGCACAACCAGAAATCGAAATCAAAATGAAATCAAAAAAATCGCTTCACAACCCGTTCGAAATCGACTGAGATCATCTCAAGAGAAACGAAAACAAAAACGCAAATCGCAACCAGTTCGTCTGGTTCGAACCAAATCAAAAACTAAGCAAACAAATACTAATCGACAAACCCTGAATCGGATCAACAAATCGTTCAAACAAACGAAAATCCCGAAAATTCCTAATCGACAAACCCTCAATCGGATCAAAATCGGACTGATTTCGATTTGATATTTGGACTGATTTCGATTTGCGTTCTTCATCTGAGATGCGTCGAACTGGTCATCGGCCATGGCGGTTCACAGATCCAGAAGCACGCATCATCGTCGACAATGGCGGATCTGAGGAACCAGAAACACGAATCGCGACGAACCAGAAGCACGGATCGATGGCGGATTCGCGGCGTCGACGGATGTGAGGTGGTGGAGGATGGCGACGCTGGGGAAGGGAGGCGACGCCGGGAAGGGAGGCGACGGTGAGGACGGCGGGTGGGAAGAGTCAGGGGTGAGGGGAGCGAGGTGGAGGAGGAGTCGTGGGGGTGGAAGCACGGGGCAGTGAGTTGAGGGCAGTTTTGACTTTAAAAATTTTTGGGATGAGTAAAACTCGAAAATAATATGGTGAAGGATTAAAACTTAGAATTAAGTAAAAAAAATGGGATTAAAGCTTCATTAATCCTATTCTCTAATATCTTCTTTTACCTCCTACCAGTGACAAATAGATGACCAACAAAGCTTTCATTTGAAATGGGCTTAGAAAACATTCTAAACTATAATCAAACAGTTCTACATTTAGATTGGTTTTATGATGACGAATGGAAAAGATAAACAACCTAAACTCAAAAAAGCCCCACAAAAAAAGGCACAAAGAGAGGTTATCCCAAACAGTGCTTTAATTAAGTTGCTTTTGGAATGAAATGATAAGATCATGATTTCTCGTAAAACTAAAACTGGCGAATCAAAATTGTTAGATTTGGTTGCTCCGATCGTTGAGTCCCATGCACGAAGTACCGATACGTTCCCTGGTATATGTGTCATGCATGGACGTGCTTTGCTGGGAATCTTATCCTCATCCTTCACAACCTTTTCAGATTGATTAATTATTCGATAGTTTTGGAGGAATAAGTGATATTATACTCATTTTGGATTAAATTATTAAATTATTGGTTTTTTTTTTTTGAAATTTTTACATCTTTTATTTCTTATTTTTTAATCATTTCAATAGGATAAGTCAAAAAAGATTTTAAAAATTCATTAAAAGATAAAAAGTATTCATTAAAGACGAAAATAAACAATATTAAATTAATCTAATGCTAACTTTTTTTAATATATATTTCAGAATTCTTTTTTTATGCTTTGGTAAAAAAGAAAACTAATTTTCTAACTCGTCTTGACCAAAAAAGGCAAAAAAATATATTAATTTGACTAATCGTTAAAAAAGATATCATTAAAGACAAAAATTGTTAAGTCACCAAGGTTTACAAACCTTGTTTTTTAAAAAAATTAGCCCCAACAATGTAAATTAAATTTCCAACACTCTCATTTATGTGCAATCATATCTCATACATAAAGCGATAAACAATTTGAACATGTATACCAACACGCAGAGTGCACAATAAGAATATAATAAGTAAACACAGTACGATACTTGAACCCATGACCTATTGGTATCAAACTCTGATACCATGTTAAGTCTCTAATTTTTTCAAAAATTTTAAGCTTTTAAGAAACGAATCCAACAATGTATATATAGCTATCAAACAAAAGAATAAGCAAATAAGTAATTATCCCAAGCAAGGCATTTATTTGTGTTCTCATTTAATGATAAATCATAAATTTCTATGGGCTAGCTAATATTGACTCACATTTATTAGATAGGTAAAAGACAATTATATGTGCACCGATGATTTTATTAGACAAAAGTACCACGTGACATTACCTATATGATACTCTCAAAGTATGAAATAATTTTCTTTTAAGATTCTATCTGGTGAGTTTAGAATTGAATTAGAATGATGATCCGAACTGTTTATTACATAGTTTATATTGTCAAAAGGTTATTTATGTAAATAATTTAATTTAATTGGTTTTAAATTGTTGATCATTTTTTAAAATAAAGTATGATTTGTTCATTACCTATCGATAGGGGTGTAATTTTAGCTAGAGGGCTGTGAGTGGCCCAGGCTCGGGATGGACCAGACTTGCCTCGGGGTAAATCCAAGCCTTCTACCCTTAGGGTAAGGCCTAGGTTGACCCCGTTGAGCTCTATAATTTTAAAACAAATTTGCTAAATAATATACTTGAAATAGACAATTTTATTAAGCAAATCAAAATATTACAGGAAGTTAAAACTTACAAGGTAGGGTACTGGAAGAACTTCAGAAAGAAATACAAATGAGGACTGGAGTAGATTAAGAGAGAGAGAGAGAGAGCAGAAAAGAAAACTTAAACTTCAACTGAGGAGAACACCTCCTTAAATAGCAAAAACTTGGCTCTTTTTCTGGACGCCAACCCACAATACACTTCAGAATAAAAACATAAAGACAAAAAAACTCGTGCTTGATTGACTAAAGATGAAAGATGCTGCCTGCTGATTGACT
This sequence comes from Sarracenia alabamensis, assembly GCA_035668455.1. NCBI lineage: Eukaryota > Viridiplantae > Streptophyta > Magnoliopsida > Ericales > Sarraceniaceae > Sarracenia > Sarracenia alabamensis. The sequence goes on from JAULLH010049900.1 coordinate 4,349, forward strand.
AAAAGTGAAAGATGCTGTCTGCTGATTGACTAAAAGTGAAAGATGCTGTCCATCTGAACTGTAGGAGGATCCAATGAAGGATCCAATGACTATTCCTTATTACTGTCTGGGCTGTTGACTGGATGCTGACTGGCTGCTGACTGGATGCTGACCTGGACTGTTGACTGGTTGAGCTGGATCATATGCTAACTCGGATGATTCTCTGTCTGACTCACTATCTGATTCAGGTGACTCAGGATACCGTGGTATCCACCAAGGAATATAACGCTTCCAAGGCCCATTGGGCTTGTCTTCCCAAACGAAATTTTTCATAGAAAAGTAACCAATATGGGCTTTTCCATTAATAGCACGTTTAGAAATATGAGAGGATATATTCCTATTAGAGGGCTTGGGCTTAGAGGCAATTTTAACAGTTTTTCTGTAGTAACATAAGGGATCAAATGAAATGGGCCATTGGGGCTGATCCCATTTGAGATCTGGGTTAGAGGGCCACATGGGCTGATCCCATTGGAGGTCTTGGGCTGAGTCCCATTGTGGATCAGGAACTATTGGGGAATCCATGAATAATAGAAATGGGCTGTAAAAGTGAATAGGATGTTACTGTTTGAAAGTTACTGTAGCAAAGTCACTGTTCATATTTACTGTAGCAATAGTAAAATTTCAAAGAAAATGCAGCTTTTCTATTCAAAATTACATTTTGAATAGTAGTGAGTGAAGCATTTTCTCAGAAGAGGCAAAGTAACTAGGCAAAGGGGTCCTGAGCATCTTGATAAACTGAGCTTGAATATGGATCTTGCGGAAGACTGGAAGATCCAGCAGAAGAGGCAGAAGAATGCATTTCTGGTTCTGGTTCACCAGGAGTTTGACTGGCTTGTTCTAATAATAGACGGGCCATTTCCATGAGTTCTGACTTTGAAGGAGCTGAAGAACTAGGAGATGGGCTAACTTTTTTAGCTTCTTGAACAGGTGGAGAAGGAACTGGAAAAGTAGTCTGAGCGACAGTTGGAGAAGGGACTTTAACTGGGAACTCAAGTTTGACTTGATCAATAATTCTCTGATGAATAAATGAATCCCACCATTTAACAAAGTATTGGCGGATTACATTGTTGTTTAGAACATTGTACTGCCACTTAAGGATCCAAGGAACCTTATATTTACTTGCAAACAAAAGTAAGGCAGGAAATTGGCTATTGTGAGTATTTACTTTGAATTGTGAAGAAAAATAAGTGACTTGATCAGAAAGATCAGGGGGTAGGATGTCAATAATGGGACCATGTTGGTTCCACCAACGAAGAAACCATGAAGGAATAAATGACTTAAATTTTTGATCAAAGGAAATGAACCAAGAATGAGAATTAGTCTCATTTTGGTAAAGGAGAATTTTGAACCAAGCTTCAATGTAGTCATAATAAGAATAGGGAATAGGATGATTAGGTAAATCTTTGAGAATAGAAGGATGACCCCATTCTTGCATACTAACAAAATTGTGAATGTATAAAGAATGATAAATAATCTTGTTACGATCAACTCTATCAGAAATAGGCTTGATAACAATAGATTGATGATGATATAAAATATCTCTATAAAATTTGAGGGATTTGGCAGGATGCAAAGGAATAAAATTCCATGATGGAGGGAAATATTTATTAACTAGTTCAATAGCATCAGAAACAGGACGGTGATTGGGCTTAATAGCAAATAAATTATATACAGGAGGTTTCAAAACATAAGAAGATTTGTTACTATTTAAATAGATTTTAATTCTAGAATGAGTATTAACTCTATAAATTTAAAATAAGTTTTGAGAAATTAAGTAATGTACTAAACATACAATTTTATTAATCAAAACAAAATATTACAGGAAGTTAAACTTACAAGGTAGGGTACTGGAAGAACTTCAGAAACAAAGAAACACAAATGAGGACTGGAGTAAATAGAGAGAGAGAGAGCAGAAAATAAAACTTGAAAAACAACTAAGGAGAACACCTCCTTAAATAGCAAAAACCTGGCTCTTTTTCTGGACGCCAACCCACAATACATTACAAAATAAAACATAAAGACAAAAACTTGTGCTTGATTGACTAAAGGAGAAAGATGCTGTCTGCTGATTGACTGATTTACTAAAAGTGAAAGATGCTGTCTATTTGAACTGTAGGAGGATCCAATGAAGGATCCAATGACTATTTCAAATTACTGTCTAGATGCTGACTGGCTGCTGACTGGATTACTGTCTGGATGCTGACCGGCTGCTGACTGGATTACTGTCTGGATGCTGACTGGATCATCTGCTAACTCGGACGATTCTTCGTCTGACTCACTATCTGGATCAGCTGACTCAGGATACCGTGGTATCCACCAAGGAATATACTGCTTCCAAGGCCCTTTGGGCTTGTCTTCCCAAATAAAATTTTTTATAGAAAAGTAACCAATATGGGCCTTTCCATTAATAGCACGTTTAGAAATATGAGAGGATATATTCCTAATAGAGGGCTTGGGCTTAGAGGCAATTTTAACAGTTTTTCTGTAGCAACATAAGGGATCAAATGAAATGGGCCATTGGGGCTGATCCCATTTGAGATCTGGGTTAGAAGGCCACATGGGCTGATCCCATTGGAGGTCTTGGGCCGAGTCCCATTGTGAATCAGGTACTATTGGGGAATCCATGGGCTGCAATAGTGAATAGGATGTTACTGTTTGAAAGTTACTGTAGCAAAGTCACTGTTCATATTTACTGTAGCAATAGTAAAATTTCAAAGAAAATGCAGCTTTTCTATTCAAAATTACATTTTGAATAGTAGTGAGTGAAGCATTTTCTCAGAAGAGGCAAAGTAACTAGGCAAAGGGGTCCTGAGCATCTTGATAAACTGAGCTTGAATATGGATCTTGCGGAAGACTGGAAGATCCAGCAGAAGAGGCAGAAGAATGCATTTCTGGTTCTGGTTCACCAGGAGTTTGACTGGCTTGTTCTAATAATAGACGGGCCATTTCCATGAGTTCTGACTTTGAAGGAGCTGAAGAACTAGGAGATGGGCTAACTTTTTTAGCTTCTTGAACAGGTGGAGAAGGAACTGGAAAAGTAGTCTGAGCGACAGTTGGAGAAGGGACTTTAACTGGGAACTCAAGTTTGACTTGATCAATAATTCTCTGATGAATAAATGAATCCCACCATTTAACAAAGTATTGGCGGATTACATTGTTGTTTAGAACATTGTACTGCCACTTAAGGATCCAAGGAACCTTATATTTACTTGCAAACAAAAGTAAGGCAGGAAATTGGCTATTGTGAGTATTTACTTTGAATTGTGAAGAAAAATAAGTGACTTGATCAGAAAGATCAGGGGGTAGGATGTCAATAATGGGACCATGTTGGTTCCACCAACGAAGAAACCATGAAGGAATAAATGACTTAAATTTTTGATCAAAGGAAATGAACCAAGAATGAGAATTAGTCTCATTTTGGTAAAGGAGAATTTTGAACCAAGCTTCAATGTAGTCATAATAAGAATAGGGAATAGGATGATTAGGTAAATCTTTGAGAATAGAAGGATGACCCCATTCTTGCATACTAACAAAATTGTGAATGTATAAAGAATGATAAATAATCTTGTTACGATCAACTCTATCAGAAATAGGCTTGATAACAATAGATTGATGATGATATAAAATATCTCTATAAAACTTGAGGGATTTGGCAGGGTGAAGAGGAATAAAATTCCATGATGGAGGAAAATATTTATTAACTAGTTCAATGGCATCAGAAGCAGGACGGTGATTGGGCTCAATAGCAAATAAATTATTTACAGTAGGTTTCAAGACATAAGAAGATTTATTACTAGGATAGAAGGGTCTAGATGCAATAGGTTGAGCTGACTGAACCACTTGGGTTTGAAATGGGTCTTGTGAAAGATATTGTGAGGAGGTAGGATAAGCAAGGGTTGAGCTAAAAGTGGGTCTGGGAACAGGTCGGGGAACTGTTCCTAAAACGGTATACCTGTTAACTAGATCAATAGGGGGACTAGGTATACTAGTAATAGGTTTTTTATCTTTGGGACTAGGTTTACTAATAGAGGGCCTTTTATCGGTCATGCTTAGGCTGCAAAAATTCACGGGTAAGAAAATCAGGTATTGAGTTATTACTTCCTTTAATATATTCAATATCAAAATCAAAAATGCTTAAAATAGCTTGCCATCTGGCAAAAATTTGCTTACTAGCTATATTTTGAACATCTTTTTCTAAAATAAATTTAGCACTCTTACAATCTACTCGAATCAAAAATTTTTGATTTAATATATCATCTTGAAATTTAGTAACACATAAAATAATGGATAGAATTTCTTTTTTAATCGTACTATAGTTAGTTTGTGCATTGTTCCATATTCCAGAATGAAATCTAACTATTTGCTCATTGGAACTAGGAGTAAGTTTTTGTAATAAAATACCCCCATAACCGAGATCAGAAGCATCAGTTTGGATGATTTTGAAAGAGTGACTGGAAGGAATACCAAGGCATGGCAAAACCTTGACATACTTTTTAATATCCTGAACAATAGAAGTATGATTAGGTGTCCAAGGTGATGGATTGGATTTGAGTCGATCAAACAAAGGTTTACAGGTTTTTCTAAGATTTTGGTAAAAGTCTGCAACATAGTTGAGGGATCCTAAAAATCTTTGTAACTGGGTTTTATCTAGAATTTCATCAGGGAACTTGTCAGCAAATTGGATTGATCTATCAATTGGGACTATGGTGGCCTGATTAATGTTAAATCCTAGAAATCTAATATTAGTTTGAAAAAGTTTAATCTTAGGGGCAGAAATGACTAGACCATTTGTTTTGACTATATTTAGAAATGCATGTAAGTGTTTCCAATGTTCTTCTATGGATTTAGAAAAAATAAGGATATCATCAATGTAAACTATAGAGAATTGACTAAAAGAGTTAAAAATATCGTTCATCATATTTTGAAATTCACTAGGAGCATTTTTTAATCCAAATGGCATTACATTCCATTCATAATGACCAAAAGGAGTAGTAAAAGCTGTTTTATATCTATCTTTTTCATTAATTTGAATTTGCCAAAATCCACTTTTTAAATCAAATTTAGAAAATATAACTGCTTGACTAAGACGATTGATTAAATCTTTTTTATTGGGTATGGGATATCTAATCCATTCTAAGGCTTTATTTAAAGATTTATAATTAATTACTAATCTAGGGGTTCCTCTTTCTATTTCAGCATTTTTTTGAACATAAAAAGCAGGGCAAGACCATGGAGATTTACTATGTCTAATGATTTTATTATGTAATAATTCATTGATTTCTTTTTTACAAATTTCCATAGTTTCTTGATTCATTTGAATGGGCCTAGATTTAGTAGGAATATTTTCTTCCTTAAAATCTTTTATATAAGGTAAACTTACTATATGTCTTTTTCTATTCCAGAAAGCATTTGGTAGGTTAGAACAAACTTCACTTTCTAATTTCTCTTTGAATTTTTCAATTTTTTGGATTAAAATGGGATTAGTTAATTGTTGTTCTATCCTTTTATAATTAATTTCAGTTTTTAAGAATTTTAATTGTTGGTTCTTTTGATTTAATATATTAATTGTATTTGAATAATCTTGTAGTCTTTTTAAATCTGTTTGTTGTGGTTTAGCCAAAAATTTAAAAATTACTTGTTGATTAAAAGGTCTAGTTATTAATCCTTCAGTAGTAGTAGTAAATGGATATAGAAGATAAATAAAAGGTATTCCTAGAATAACTTTATCAGTAAGGTTTTTAACTAAAACAAATGATGTTTTAAAACAAACATTATCTTGGCAAATATGAACTTTAGGTAATTTATATTGAATATTCATTTTACTTCCATTAGCAGAGCTTAATCTTTCAGTAGTTTTATGATAATACTTGGTAGGAATTAATCCTTCTTGAATGCAATTTAAATCAGCTCCAGTGTCAACTAAAGCATTAATTTCTAAATCAAAATCTTGTATTACTATCCTTACTCTTATATTCCATTTTTGAAAATTAAGTTTGTTTATGATATTAAGCCTATTATCTTCGATTTCTTGTTCATTTTCAGAAAGGTTTTTTATTATATGATCTGATTCTTCTGAGGAAGATTTATTACTTTCATCAAAGAATTGCTTATCTAACTTAAGACTAGTAATTTCATCCTGCATATTTTTATTATTAGTCTTTATTTCTTTAATTTCTTGCTTAATTAGATTGACTTCTTGTTGAAGATCTTGGATAGTTACTTCTTTAGTTTTATCTTTACTAAATCTAGCAAGAGCAGTAGAGAGATTGATGACAGGTTTTTCATTGTTTTTATTTAATTTTTCTCTTGTTAATAATTTTTTAAGTTTACCAATATATTGTTTTTTTAATTCATTATTATCCAATTTACTTATTAATTCTATTAAAACATTTTGTTCTTCTTCTTGTTTTGTTAGAACGTTTAGAGATTTACAACAGTTATCTGTACATCCTAAACGAATATTATTTGAACTAGATTTTGTGGTATTAGTATGACTAGTAGAATCAGAATTATATGTTGGCGAATTATCATCAGAATTTTGACTTTCATTTTCTAGTTTAAAAATTTCTAAAATTTTTTCTTTATCAGATTCAGATATTTTTAATTGGTTTATCTTGGTTTTGACTTTACATTCATTCTTATAATGCCCAGTTTTACCGCAATTATAACATTTTATTTTACTTTTGTCAATTTTACTCTTTTCTGGTTTTTTACTAGTTTTATAGTAGGGCTTTTTATATTTTTTAGGTTTTTTATAATATTCATTATTTTCAATATTTTTATTCCTGCTATACTTGTGAGAGTATCTTTTATACTTTTTATAGGGTTTATTTTTTACTATATGCTTATGTTTTCTTTTAGATGGTGCTATAGGAGGTAAACCATATTGTTCACAGAAATTACCCATTTCGTATTTAGCTTTTCTTTTTTCTTTATTTAATTGTTTATTAATTTTCATATCAATACACATTTTTAGTCCTTCTTTTTGGATAGTACTTATAATATCACCATAAGTTAATTCATCATATTCAATTGTGCCTGTAGGTTGACTTAAAACATCCCTAATTTTATGAGCAAATAAACTAGGTAAACCATTAATAAATTTTTCTTTCCAAAAAGGTTTCATACAATCTTCTCTAAGCATTACTCTATTTATAAACACATCTTTATACCATCTAAAATCACTTAAAGTTGGACAATATAGATTACTAAGTTGATCATGTATACGAGATGTAATGTCACTTGGTGTTCCAATAAAATTTTTAATTATGGTATACATTAGAGTATTAATTCCATCCGGGTTACCCATTCCAATTTCTTCATTAAAAATTGGCATTTTATTTTCATCTAATTGAACAGCATATTTTATTTGATCTCTTAATTCTTGGGTTAAATAATTATCCCACCATGACTTAAGAGCACCAGTAAAACCAGTTGTAAGTAAATCAACAATTTCGGCTTGAGTACTATCTAGATTATTAATATAATTACTGGCAACCATGGACATATGGCTTAATTTGTTTATTATTGCTTGTTCACTTAAACCATCTATATTCCATTCGTAAAATTTATTAGAGGATACTGAAAATTGATTGTCTAGATATTTTTCTTCAAATTGTATATCTGGTGGTGTAGGTCTATTATACCAATTTTTGGTCAGACTAGTAGGATTAACTCTTGGATTTACTATCCTATTTATGTCTTGTTGAGCAAATTGGTTTTCTAATTGATCAATTTGACTATTACTATAACTTAAATTATCATCTGAGAAAGATTTTGATTCACTAAGAGTAGATTCATCATTTATATTAAGTGTAGAGACTTTTTGTGTAGTGGAAGCAGATGTTACTTTTTGTGTATTAGATGCAGAATCTTTTGAAAAATTAGAAAAAATGTTTTCTATTTTTTCTATTATGAGTAAATCCTTTTTAGCAATTTTCTCAGTAATGGCTAATTTTTTTCTATTTTCTGGAAAATTAATTAAGGGTTGTTCAATTGTTTTGTTCTTTGGGGTAACATTATCCATTTGTGATTCTATTTTATCAATTTGTTTTCCTAAAGTAATTAAATATTGGTTAGTGTAATTATTTTGTTCAATTATTTTTTTAGTTTCCAAATCATCATTAGTAGCAATTTTAAAAGGTGAAGCAATAACATCTGATCCTTTATGATTAATAACTATAGTTTCTAAAGGAGGATGACTAGAAGACACAATACTTTCGTCTTTTCTTTTCCATTTAGTTTTTGTAATAACATTTAAATTTTTATAGTGATTTTCCAGATATTCAAAAAAATATATTTCTGTTTTAATATCATTCATAAAATTTTTCCATTTATAAGTAATTTTAGCTATTTCTTCTTTTGTATATTGTTCTCTTAAAATCTTTCTTTTAAATTTATTTTCTTTACTTTTAAATTCATTACATAGTTTTTCTAAATCAAATTCCTTATTTATAGTTAATAGTTGTTTGTTGATTGTTACTCCTTCAAAATCAGTTTGAGTGGGAGACTCTTGTTTTTCTTCTTCATTGTCATCAAAATGAGAATTTGTTGAATAACAGGGTTTACTTATTTGGGATGATGATTCTATTCCTTTTAATTTAAGTTTTTTATCCAACAAGGTAGCTATTTCTTTATCTTTTCTAGAAATTTGACTATTTGACCTAGTTAGATTTGGGGTAGGTTCATTAATAGTAAGAGGATTTTGTCTAATATCATCAAAACTTATTCTGACAGTACCATCTAAATATTGTTGAATGTAATCTAAGTTTACTGTTTCGTTTTGTATTTTTGGAGGTTGGATTTCATTTTCGAGAATCCAACAAGAGGGTAAATTAATGTCTCTCCATAAAATTGATTTAGGAACTTGGATATTAGCATCATTAGTACTGCTTTGTATAAGTAAGGTTTTGTCTTTTGGGCTTTTTACTAAGGCATGGACATTTAGGTTAGTTTTTATACATTTATAATAAATTCTATATATTAATGCAATAGATTGACTTCCTTCTATCATATTTGTGAATTCACCTGAAGTTTTAATATTTAAAGTTAAGGCTTTTAATAAATGGGGATCACTTAGACTTAGAGTAAAATCTGGGAAACAATTAAAATGAACTGGACCATTGTGTAAACTAGATTCCATTATTCCTAAAATACTTGTACTATAATTAAGAAATCTTGCATCTCTTAAGCATAATAATATAGATGAATTTATTCCTTTAATACTTAAAGGTTTGACTGCTACTTGTATTAATCCTATATGAATAAAATTGTATCCTTTTAATCTATGTTTTTTAATAGTTTCTTTATTTAATAAACTACATCTTTCGTGTTCTTTAGTAAGAGCATAGACTTGTTCAACATTTTTTACATTAAGATCAGTTTTAAATGAAGATTGTAAAAAAGTTGTTTTGTAGATTTGTTTTACTGGGATTTTGGGTATATTCCAATTACTTAAATTTATTTTTAAGTCTTGATACTCATGTTCTTCTTCATTTACTATATCTGGTATGGAAGTCAAAGAAGACCTAGAACTAACTGAAGAGTTTAATGTGAAAATCCTACTTATAATTTAAATCTTAACTGTAATTCTTTTGTGAATTAATGTAAGTATCATGTTTTGAACTTATCTTGTTTTCAAACATACCCGAACTTGGAAACTTATCCTTCTATTGCCTCGCACTGGGACTTACACTAGAATATGAAAAGTTTGGATGCCTACGACAGAATGCCAAAACAAAGATAAAAAAAGGAAACACAATATGAATAGCAGAAAGATGATGATAAAGAGAAAGGATCAACAGTCTTACCCTATAGATAGCTCCAACCGGTAACTTGGCTCTGAATCCACTACATCTGTGTGCTCAAATATATTTTCGATTTTACTTATTATATCAATTAAGATTTCTTTCTCTTGTTCTATTTAGTTAGAACATTGATTCTTTTACAACAGCTATCTGTACATCCTATGCAAAGATCATTTGAGCTTGACTTTTCACTAGTAGAATGATATTCTGAAGAATCAGAACTATATGCCGCGTTTCCTGCAATTTACCATTATTTCTATGTCGCCGTTAATGGTCAACCATGAGAAGATGCCTTTTTTTTCCCCCGTTTGCACATGCTTATAAGGTAGCTTCACATAATATGAACTTCTGTAGATATCAGGTCATTGCAATCCTTGGCAGAAACAGGACATCTATCATTGGGATTCTTGTTCTTCAGCCACATTTTGTTGGAAACTTAAAGTCTCTTTATTATATCTCTGCAGTTCTACTAGCAGTCTAGCAATGTTGTTTGGTGACCTCAAATACTCCTCAAAAAAAAAAAAAAAAAAAATTGCTGCCACCCCTTTAATAATTCTTTTTAGGCTCTTGATTG
>JAULLH010050986.1:0-14763 GCA_035668455.1 Sarracenia alabamensis
ACATGGGCAGGACAGTTATAGGTGAGAAGCACTTTGTAATAAATCGAAAAGAAATATACTTTACTAAACTACAAGTTAGTCAAAAACCGATATCATGTGCTCTAAAGCCAAGATACTTTTATAATTTCCGCTAGGGGTGACATCCCCTGAGGTGTGGAGCCGGGAGATCTCATCTCCGAGGGCCGATCGGTCTGAGCATAAGATTTTGTCTCAGGACTGATCATATTGTGCCTGAGATTCGATCTCTAGCTTGCGGGTATCCATTGAGAGTAGTCTGGGCCGAAAATCTTGGTCGGGCGTTGATCGGGATTGACAAACCAAGCAAGAGCGTGTCATGGCTAGCTTGAGCCAGAGCGGGTCATGGATATGGGGTAGTCTGAGTCTATCAGAGTTGAAGGATTGTGCCAAAGCGGGTCATGGCTAACCCTAGTTGAAGCCAGAGCAGGTCATGGCTATGGAGGAGCAGATCCATCAAAGGCCCGGGATCTGATCTCGGGGCCGATCAGAATGAGACAGATCTTATCTCAACTATGGAGATCGTTGATAGAGTCTACTCTGGGAAGATGTTTGAGCCTAACCGGCAATGCAGATCATGGATGCCTACAAGTGCGTACAACAGGGCAACACAAGTGGTGAAATATTTCAAAGAAAGAAACGAAAAACTCAAAAAATTGTAACTCCCCTTTGGGGGTCGGCGTCACACAAAGGGCTTCGTCATGAGGCACGTGAGCCTGTAGATTCTTGTCTATAAATAATTAATATGAAGATCACACTTAAGGGAGCGGCAACGCTCAGGAATCCCTCCGATACCGCGGAGCGGGTTGGGAGCTGAGGAGTAACGAACCGACTCCTTCATGTCTTTTAGTTTCCCGAGAAGGAGAAGGATAAGGTGGCGGCGCCTCCATATTGAATGTGTGTCTCGTCAAGAATACATTTCCATCATTTGTACATTAATTATGAGTAATGGTAATGCGATTTTCCAAGGGCACGCGGCATTCCATACTCTCCGCCTTCTATATTAACTCGAGCTATTACCAGCAATGGCGTCCGAGTTCTAGTTACCAATTTTCGATTGCCTTCGTAATCTTTATGAAAATCCTCACCCGCTGATGGAAGAAGAAGATGGCTTTCAGGGGACAAAGCGGAGGCCATGATCGGGTTCGTGGGCAGAAGAGCGTTGGAGCATCTGGTGGTCACCTCCCATGTCAGGGCATCGCTTCTCACACCCGGGGAGCGACCGCAGGAAGGGTTACAGGTGAGGCGGCAGATCGAAACCAAGCTGTAGAAAAAAATCCGAGGCGTGTGGTTGAGGGAGTCCAGGCTCCGACTGTTGAAGAGGTTCAGACGGTAGAGGCTGAGGGAGCGCCTCCGGATGGGGTGGTCTGGGTTCCTCCCACCATTATTGAGGAAACAGAGCTTGGGGTGGACTTCATGGAGAGGGCTTTGATCGATGCTGACAAGCTAGCACTTCGAGGTCTCCCGACTAGTCAGGTTGTGGCCCATTATTAGAGGGATGCGACCAGGGTATGTCCATTACTTCGATAACTATTTGTTTGGAGTACCCTTCTAGGTCTTGAACTTTCTGTTCCTTGTTCTTCCTGATATTTTACTTGTCTTCATTCGTATTCTTTGGTGCAGGCAGCCGCCATGGGTCACGAAGTCGTTCGGAGGCTAATACGACTTCATAATTCAGAGCGACGTATGCAGCGCGATCTCCGACGCCAGCGCAGCGAGACGGGGCATCTCAACTAGGAGCTGGATAGGGAGAAGAACGCCTTGGAGAGCCGTGTACGAAATATGGAGGTCCATGTGCAGACCGGAGTTGCCTCAGATGTAGAGAGGAGAGCGACTCAAGACTGGCAAGAGGGTTTCGAGACGTTCAGGGCATATGCCCATGAACAATGGCCCAAGCGGATTTTGGCGTCATCCAAGGGTTTCGGCGACCATCAACAGCTGAGAAGGGGAAGGCAGCTGCTGCGGGTTACAACGAGGACGATAATGACAGCCCGCCGATCGTTGAGCCGTTCGACTGCGGAGATCGCTGGGGAAAAATTTCGAGCTCCTTGCCCCCTCACCCTCCCCTCGAAATCCCTTAGTGAACCTTCTGGTTTACCTTCTCTTGAGATCTTGTAAAAGACTTTCTCGTTTTGATAGTTCGCCGGGCCTATTGGGGGCTACTGACCCTCCAGGTCATGGCGGGCATAGCAATGATTGATCTTGCTTTTGTTTACGTATGATGGATGTTGAATGATGTTTATGTTGATGCCTTGTATTTAGTTTTAGGCCGATCAATTGCAAGGAATCCGCATTCGGCGATACGAAATATAATAACCTAACCCGTTGGGACTGACCAGTCCGGGCCAGGGAACTTGTTTTCGACTCTGCGCGTAAGACCATGTAGAGACCCAACCTTTATTTATTTATTATTATGTCAAAACGATGTCATTTGGATGATGGTGGTAACCCGAGAGTAGTAGGCTCGCGATCCGATTCGGTTCGGTGGACGGTTCGGACAAAAATGGATTAACGTGAGTGAAGGAGACTTGACATACCTTCACTATTTTGGACATAAGTTTTTTCCCAAGTAGAATTTGGAGGTGAGACTAGAACCATTGGAAAGAGGACTTCCGAGGTTTCGATTTGGATATAAGAACGACCCTGTTTCGATTTCGAACGAAGAAGTTATGCCCGTTTGAAGTTTGGATTTTTAGCTGCGGCTAGGTTACCGCTCGAGCGGTATGTCGCGATACAGTTTTTAAAAAAAGGGACCCGAAAGCTTATTTCCTTCATGTCCTCATTCCCCTCTCTCTCTCTATAAATGCTGAAAATGTTAGGGCTCAAAAATTTGGAGCTTAGGATGGTCTTAAAGAGTGATTAAAGTCATGTTTGGTAAGTTTAATCTTCCTAAACCCTCAAATCTTCTTCTTCTTCCTTCTTTCCCCATTCTTACAAGCTTTTTCCATGGATTTTGGCCTAGGGTTTCGGTTCTTGGAGATCTCATGGAGATTGGTTTCGGTTCTTCTCTTCTTGAGATAGGATTTTACACTAACCTTAGATAATTTGTATATTTATGTGATTATTTTGAGTATTGTGTGAGTTGGATGAAAAACCTAAAGCCTAGAGATAGATTTTGGAAATTTGGAACCCTAGATTATGATTTTGGGGCTTTGTTAATTTTTTTTTTATCAATTTTTAGATATTTTGAACTATCTCACCTTGCTAGTTCGTTAAGAACTTGGATTTGAAGCAAACCTACATGTTTGTGCTTTTGGTGGCTTTTGAGTTTAAATCTAGCAATTGGGGGGTTTTGGATTTGAAGCTCTAGGATTGTACATGCATGATTATTATGTATTGTTGAGGCTCTTTTGAGATCTAGTTGTATGTAGTTTGGGTGAGAATTGTCTTATGTTAATCTTGCGGGAATTTGACTAAGTCTAGAAACTTTGATACTTTGTGATATGCTTGAGGTTCGTTTGATGATCTTTGGGTATCATTGAGGTCCTTAGAGATCTTATGGCACGTGGTATGGTGAGGACGTCTTCTTTATAGTTGCGGTGTATTTATCCAAGTCTTGGAACTTAGGCATTGTGGTCTGTTTGAGGCTTGTGTGATGATTTAAGTTACCTATATTTGTACGATATGTACCAGTTGAGTTGGTATAGGATATCCCTGTTGCTGATATCGTTGTGATTGATTTAGAATATCCTTAATGTGGATATTGTTGTGATGGATTTATGATATTCTTATTGTTGGCATTGTTCTGGTTGATTTACGATATATTTTCTATTGATATCGTTGTGTTGATTGATGGCATTCTCGTTATTGTTATTATGGTTAAGGATTGGTGGTATTCTGGTTGTGATATCTTAATTGTTTGATATCTTGTGTTAGTAAACATTTGTTGGTACCGTTGAGATAATTGTAGCTGTTTAAGCTAACTTATGGATTGATGCCATCTCTATTATTAGTGAGTTATTGACTTGATATCAGACGCCACCTGGGCGAGTGCATGGTATTGTGATGATTGCGGATCCCTAAGCCAATTCAATCCTATCCTTGGTTAATAGTATTGTTTAATGTTTTGTGATGAGATCTTGAATTGGCTATGGGATTATGATAAAGGTTGGTCATGCCCTCAACCTACGGGTTGTAAAAGTGATGAACCGGGTTGGCCATGCCCTCAACCTACGAGTTGTAAAAGTGATGAACCGGTTGCATGTTGCTTGGGCCACGCATTGTATTGATAAAGGTCGGCCATGCCTTCAACCTACAAGTTGTAAAAGTGATGAAATCAAATAATCTTGGAAATGTTCGTGAGAAATAAAATTACGGGAAAACATTTTTAATGAAAGAGAAAATAAAACCTTTTTAAGAGATGTTTTCAAAACTAGAGTCATGTGAATACAATTTTCTTTAAAAACTTAAAACTCGGTTCCTTCTTTTACTAGTGTAAAGGTATTCACATGCTCGGTTCACATGTTTTACTTCTTATTCATTTGTTAGCGTATTTTCCTATACAAGCTTTTGCTCACGACCAACATTTTCAGGTCTTCGCATGGATGGATCAGCGAGCTGGAAGGCATGCGGACGTTTCTATTTTTGCACTCTATCATGTATTATATTGGGAGTTATGTTGCATGTTGTATAGTTATAGTTTTATTTCATTAGATTTATTATCTGTTGGGTTGTATAGCCATAAGGCCCCTTTTTATATTTTGGTTGGTTAGCATGTTTGAAGCAGATAGTTAGTTTTCTCTTGGAGTTTATAGCAGTTTATTCATTATGGTTTTGTTTGTGGGTTGTAAGTGCGTTAGAGCCACCCACTTTGTACATTAAGGTTTGAAGTGTATGTAGTAGTTTAGAATAGTTTAGTTTTTCCAGATATCGGATTGATTGTTAGTTGAATATGCTATATATACCTTGCTTACAGGTTGTTAAAAATTTTGGATAGTGCTAAAAACAGGGGAAACTCTGCCGAAATTTCTAAAAATTTCCAGTTAGATTATTTGAAGTTTAAGATGCATGAGTTATCTATTATTCCTTTGGATATTATATTGGATAGATTTTGGATTAAAGTAAGGATGTTACAGCACAGGAGGTCTTCAGAGAAATAACTTGTTAAAATTCCTCCTGGGACTGATCAGTCCGGGCCAGAGAGCTCGTCTCTGATCGTGCGCGTAAGCACAGGAGGTCTTCAGAGAGATAACTTGTTAAAATTCCTCCTGGGACTGATCAATCCGGGCCAGAGAGCTTGTCTTTAATCCTGCGCGTAAGCACATGAGGTCTTCAGAGAGATAACTTGTTAAAATTCCTCCTGGGACTGATTAGTCCAGACCAAAGAGCTCGTCTTTGACCCTGTGTGTAAGCACAAGAGGTTTTTAGAGAAATAACTAGTTAAAATTCCTCCTGAGACTAATCAGTCCGGGCCAGAGAGCTCGTCTCCGACCCTATGCGTAAGCACATGAGGTCTTCAAAGAAATAACTTGTTAAAATTCCTCTTATAACTGATTAGTTCGGGATAGAGAGCTTGTCTCCAACCCTGCGCGTAAGCACATGAGGTCTTCAGAGAAATAACTTGTTAAAATTCCTCCTGGGACTGATCAGTCAGGGCCAGAGAGCTCGTCTCTGACCCTGTGCGTAAACACAGGAGGTCTTCAAACGAAGCTTCACGAGTTAGCCGGGCAAGGCTAAGCGAGGCTAACACGGGTAGGTCACTTTGGACAGAAGGTTGAAATGAGGCCTGAGCTACCAAAAGCCACCGAAATGCACAATATGCGCAAGCTTTTATAGTTTTGAATACATCGTACCTTTTCTTTAAGAGTGAGACCTTATGAGGTCTTTCTTTCGGAGAGCCGAGTCCCCCAACTGGAGGCTTTCATGAGCCGCTAGTTGGGGCCTCGCGGAGGTGTAAGAGGGAAAGCAGGATGTGGATTCTCAGTGGGTTGGTGCATGGAAACATCCTCGCTACCCATCGAACTGGTTTTAGGCCCCATTGGGATCCGATACTATCAATAAATTAAAAAAAAAAAAACGTTCCCACAGACGGCGTCAACTGATAGCGTCTGGATCTCATCGGGTCCCGATTCGGTGATCAACGGGCCTGCAAAACGGAGCAAACAGGTTAGAAAGGGGGTTAGCACCTCTGGCGTACCCTCTCCGATACCTAAGTCAGTCAATGCAGGAGGAGGGAAGGAAAACAATAAGGAAACTAGAGAGAGAAAGAGAATCAAGAAACATTCTGAATTCAACAGAATCGTGAGAAAGACTTTGTTAAGAGAACCCCCCTCGCATGGAGGTTACCTGCGGTATATATATGCTGTAGGAAGAGCTGACGCGTGGCGCCTGGGAACAAAGGCTTGTCGGAGATGGACTGTGGGCCGTCGATGATCGCCTGGGGATACTCACATGTCACGTGATAGTAGAATCTTGTTGAGGAAGATACAACTCCTCATCATTGCCTTGTATAGAACCTTTACACGTGTTGGAGAGCCGTTGGAGGTCGTCTGACGGTTGTCCCCTGTACTTGAGACTTGTTGTAGAAGATACGAGGTGGCCGAGCAGGAGAATGCTGGTCAGCTAGCCAGTGGCCGAGCTAGAGAATACTGGTCAGCTGACTAGGTCGACGAAGGAGGTCAGCTGAGGAGATTGGCAGCAGAGGTCGGCTTCGGAGGACTGGCTGGGCAGCCTTGGAGGCCAGTCAGTAGCTCGGCATACCCTCTTTCGGGGCAGGTAGTCGCGGGTTCGGTCAAGCTGAGGTCGGATCTTCACGGGTCGGGCCCCTCTTTTGGCCCGGGTTAACCCAAATATAAAATACCACCATATCATAAGCATTTAAAACTAACATCTTTTTGTAAAAAATATATGTTGCTAATAAAAAGTCAACTCAATGCTAAAAACAGAATAAAATTTGTATTAGTATTCAAATACAAGTTAAAAATAAAAATAAGAATATATTACATATTTGATCAAAAAGTAAAAAAAGAAAAAAAAAGCTGAACAAATTATTTTAAATAATCTCGTTTTAATAAAAAAAAATCTAAATCATCTAAAAACCAATCCCAAACATGGGAAATTTGATTTCTTTAACTATCCCCCATAACAACGACTGAGTTTTAATTCGGGGCCCATTTTTAATAATAAAACAATCTTATGTATTTTGAAAAAAAATATATTTTAAAATAATTAATTTGAGTAGTCAACTAGTAAAATTGCTTTTTTTTGGACTTGGTATAAAAAGGTTGCATCAAGGTCAACTTTTTACAAAATTATAATCAACTAATGGAGAATAAGCCTTTTAAGCAAAAGGAACTTTAAACTTGTCATCACTCGGGCTTTGAACCTGGAGCCCTCATTTTTCATTCCATTTACCTTCATATTACCAGAAAGAACAGTTAATTGTTGTGTGGTTTTTCATTTGATTAAGGTTTAACGTGGTGCACCATTTTTAACAGTAATACAAAAGTTGATGGTTCTAAGAGATTGTTTCCCAGTCTATACTTAAGGGTGAGACTGCATATTGCATAGTACCACGCGAGATAAGGTCGAGAGTGCATGTTGCATAGTACCACGAGATGAGACTAGGCACGATCGCACTCGAACCACACTGCGTGACGCTTGTCGAGCTTTGTTGGACAAACCAGCCAAACTCAATAGCTTTAGAACTAAGGTCTCAACAACTTTAGAACTAAGGTTTAGAGCAACAGAAAGCAATTCAAATTGAACAAAAATTGAAATTGCAAACAAGTACACAAGCATTCAAATGCATAAAAACTAGTTTTATTAATCACTAAGCAAGAATTACAATGGTTGGATGTTACACTAAAGATTAACGATGCAAGGAGACATAGGAAAAATATAAACATCGGATAGGAAGACCAAGTTCATGTAGCAACCCCTGATAATAGCATTATAAATATTTAAGAAATGACATTAGGAAACATCATTTTTAATTTTTGAGGAGTCATAATGACAATGTACTGAAAAAACTAAAATAACTAAGTTATGAGTTTGCACATCGAAAAATAGCTCATAAATCTTAAAACAAAATTTCCTAAATGATGCGCGGAAAAATACTACCCTAACAATAAGAAAAGGGAAAAAATTGAAAACAACACCATTTATGTGTCAACTGGGACACTGAGGCGCTAGGATGTGTTTGCATTGAGGCGCTTAGACATGCGGTATAGGAGCACGTGTAGGGGCACTGGAGAGCTACACATAGGTCGTGTGCATTAGGGTGTGTTGAGTGCATTAGGATGTGTTTGCATTGAGGCGCTTAGACATGCGGCATAGGAGCACGTGTAGGGGCACTGGAGAGCTGCACATAGGTAGTGTGCATTAGGGTGTGTTGAGTGCGATGCGCATAGGTGTGTGTGTGTGTTGCGTATGGGAATATGCATGATGCACTGTCTTAGGCTATCATGGGGCACAAAATAGTGGTTCGTGAGACTTTCTACCACTTGAACGATCATCATCTTTGGTGACTTTTGAGCCAAATATTCAAAGCCGACATGTCCGACTCTTTCTCCCAACTAATCTCAACATCACCAAATCCCCTCAAATTTTTAGGAACACTTTGAATGTCTTTCTTGAAGGGCTTGTCATCCGATATGTTAGAATAGCTACCAGGCCTCTCTACTTTAGCTTGACCGTAATGGTTTCTTCGATGGGATCAATACATGATGGATCTTACACATCTGTATGATAAGTCCTAAGATAGCTAACATGAAAGACTAGGTCGGTCTTTATCCAAGATGAAGGATTATCTTGTAAGAAATCTTCCTGGTCTTCTTAACAATAGTAATCGATCCCTTGTACCTATGAATAAATCTTTTGTCTTTTACTCATAAGAATCTCTGTAATATCATGAACCATTTCAATTTTGACTTGTATTCGAACAGGTTTCAAAAACTTTAAAACTTTTTCTTAAAATGGTTAAAAGTTTGGGGAAAACTAAAACTTGATCTTAATTCAGGGTCTCATGATATTACTATTTGTTATGAAACCTCAGGAATATTATTCTGGAGTATTGGATTGAGTTTTGTTATATTTAGATCAGAAACGGGTCTCGGTTTTTAAAATTTTAAACCAGGCATAACAACAAGGTCTGTTCTAGCGGATCCTTGGTCGCTCAAGCGGTTTATGTCCGTTAAGAGTTTTAAAGGATATGGGTTAGGGCTTTTAATGCATTAATCTTATTTATTTCTCTCTCTAAACTCAAGAGCAGTTGTGAGGAGGTATTAGGGCTTGAGGGAAATCATCTTGGAGGATCTTGGATCCTTGTTTGGTGAGTTCTAACTTGATTTAATCCTTAAATCCTTAATTCCCCTCATTTTCTTTACGTATTAACCGAACCGATTTGTGATTTCGAGGTTTGTGTGCTTTTAGGAGCTCTAGGAGGCGTTTCCTTGCATCCACTACGTATACAAGGTGGGATATATGCTAATTCTAGACTATTTATTCAATAGGTGTTGTATAGTTTGGTTTTTGATTGAAAAAGTTAGAATATACACGCTGTGATAGATTTTACCAATCCTTAAACGTACGGAACTTGAAAAGAAGTTCATTTTTATGCCACGACATCATGTTTAGAGCATTCCTATATTTTCAATTTGTGAATTGGTTTGGTGTGGCACAAAACGTGACCAATGCGAGATACGGTTGATATCAGGGTTTGACAGGCTTAAACTTGCGATTTCAGAAAAGTAGTTAGTTTTCTTACTACTAGATCATGATTGGAGTACGCCTAACTTTTCGGATTGAAAATCTACCAAGCATCGTCGAAAACGTGCCTAAATGGACTAGGGTTCGATTTGGGAAAAAATGGGAAACAATGTGTTTTTGGTTCAAAACCTTAAAATTGACTTGGGTTATATGAATTGAACCTTGATGGGGCGCATCTGAACAAAACATCTATATGTTATATATTGGGATTTTATACCCAATATGAAGAATTTGGACAAATTCTATGTTATGCCCTTACCACGTGAGAATCGGTGTAGATATCCTTGTGTAATATATCTGGTACAGTATAGATATCTGTATAGTTGATGTTTTCACAGTTAATGTCTTTGTTGTTGATATCCATATTGTTGATATCCATGTTGTTGATATCTTTATAGTTGATATCCTTGTTGCTGATATCCACATTGTTGATATCCTTGTACTTGGTGTCCTCGTTGTCGAAGTTGTGTGTGATGTACTTGATGTTGTGACGAGTCCCCTGTGAGTTGGATTCGGATGAGAAAGGCTAGCCTAACCTTTGGACCCTTATGACCGTAAAAAAGAGGGGGTTGTTATGATCAATACGGTCAGCCTAACCTTCGGACCCTTATGGCTGTAAAGAAGAGCGTGTGTTGGACAAGGTCAGCCTAACCTTCGGATCCTTACGACGGTAAGGAAGAGTGGGTCCTTGTGACCAAATAGGTTAGCATAACCTTCGGACCCTTGCGGCCGTAAAGAAGAGTGGGTCCTTGTGACCAAACAGGTCCTCCTAACCATCGGCTTGGAGCCATAAAGAAGAGCGAGGTGTGTATTATGTATGGTAGCAATTGAAATGAAGTGGGTTTATGAATGGGTATGAGATTAGTGATTTGGTGTATGTGACATATGCTTTATAAAATTGTTTACAAAAATGGTTATGCAGACTTATGGTTTTTGTGGTGAAAAACGAGAGTTTTTCCTTTAATTGTTCAACATTTATTATTGTCGCATAACCATCTTCATATATTGCTCATGTATTCTTTGATTATCCTATGTCCTGCGAGCCTTGGTTCGTGTTGTTTTATAACAACATTTCAAGTGATAACGGCAAGGCAGTGACGGATTAGTAGATGATGTTTTGGTACATCCCAAATACATGGTCTTTAGACTTTTGCGCACGTTGCTAGCTTCATCCTCTCATTCCATTTTGGACATGTATATTTATGCTACGCCTTGGTTTCATGGGAAGAATGCATTACACTTTATCTGTTGTCCTAGTTATGGATTGGACTTGATGTAAGGCCTTAAGACCATAAACATATATTGCATGCTTGATGAGGAGCTTGGGAAGTTTGGGTTGTATATTGGGTGGTTTTAGGATTGTGAGAAAAGGGTTGGTTTTGGTAACTTGTCATCCTTTTTCAACCTTCAAAAACTACATCCCCTTGGTTATTTTTGTGGTTTTCCATGTTTTAGGAACCTATTGGTGTTGTTTAGGTTGGTTGTGGGTGATTTTGTACAAACATATGATTAGAGAATCAAAACCATCATTTTGGAACTTATTCAAAAATTTGGCATTTTTATGGTTTTTCATTATCGTTGGGAATTGAAAGATGGGTAAAGTCTTTTTGCAAGATTTTTAATTTGCCTTCTCTATCTTCTATACTCCATATCTTGTCAATGGAAGCATTAAAACATGTTTAGGTCCAAAAATAGGTGGCTGTACTTAGGCTTATTTGGCAATTTTTGTTGCCACCGCTTGAGCGGTGGTGGGACCGCTTGAGCAGTCCCTTGGGTTTCAAAACGTTGATTTTTTATCAAAGCTTGCATTTTGGGATTGTTTTGGGCACCTTCTTAGTATTGAAAAAGGATAATTTTGGGCCTGGATAACACTCTTTTGAGCCTCCGAATTTATGGTTTTTTTCTTAAAAAACAAAAGAGATAGTTTTTATTAAAACTTTAACTTGAACTTTTAGTTTAATCTTTCGGTTTGCGCTTAGTTTTGGGTTCGCTTCCCGGCTACTATCGTTTTGGTTGTAGGGGTAATTTAATATCCTGGGTTAGGATGTTACAGATTGGTATCAGAGCACTAGGTTCGAATACCTTACAAACGTGGGAAGGGTTGTGCTACACAGAGAGGGTTGACTTGCATGTTGCATCCATATTTTGAGTATGCTTTGTTCGGTTTATATACTAAAAGCCATTCTTCTATGTATTTATTTTTTATCCTTGGATTATTAATAAGAAACAATCGAGTATTATTTTCTTATATCCTTTCATATTTATGTGTTATATTTATGATGGATGTTTGCATTGTCCGTATATTATGTCTAGTATTTGATTTGGTGCATGAAGCATGAAAGATCGGATCTTAGTTTCTGACAGAATATACTTGCTTAGCTCACAATCGCAATGTGATTGGACAGCCCATTGGCACGATTGTAACACATCGTTAGATTAGCTGGTCTTGACTAGGTTGAACATGTCAAATTCAGGTTGGGAATTTGAAGTTCAAACTCGATGTTTTAGTACATTTGGAGTGTATTGAGTGGGATCAACATGATGATTAATATTGTACTGACTATATGAATTAATCTACATCCTATATTATCATGTATTGCACGAACTCTTAATCATGACGTGATTGATTGATCATGCTCATTTAATGTACAGTGCTTTGAATCATCAATGGTTGAGATTTCACCGATGAGATTAATATTACCGATGAGTTGGGTACTGTCGTTACTTGTTCGGTGGTTGATAATCAATTGATGAAAACCACATCCGAATTAGGTTGAGGAGTTCCTCTTCATGTGCTTGGCTTATAGATTTGATTATGTCTGAATCTTGCAAGTGGATCATTCGACCCTGCATATTCAAAAAATTAAGTGGCGCAGTTTTAAGGATAAGAGGATAATTAAACCGGGTTGCTAGTAACTTAATTTAATTATCGAAAATCCATATCTTACACGTGGGGAGACCTCGGGCTATTGATAATTCGAAACTTGAGACATAATTCGGGTTAGGGCCGGAAGTTCAGTGAGGGCCTGTAGGGGAATAATCCTTGGTTCGTGTAGGAAAGGATCTAACTCGGGGATGAAGTTAGGGATATCCATATTTCTTGTATGGTAAGCCCGAGTTCTTTACTTCCTTGTGATCCCTCGCGTAGCTCATTATACGTGCGGTTATATTCCTCATTGGTTTCAGGATTAATTTAATTTAAATTGATAGTTGATTTTTCCACCAGAGAAAGTTAGGGATTAAATTAAATTTCTAGGAGCATAATAGGAAAATGAAACACTAGGGTTTTATCCCCATAGTGGCTGGCCCTGGAGGACGGTTTTTTGTCTTAATTTTTGCAAACATAAGATATCTTATCTTGCATGCAATGATTAGGAAGGTGGACTAAAAATATAAGGAAATAAGAGGAGAGATTATTAATTATTCCAAGTCTTCATTCCCTATCTCCTCTACTTGCCATAGCCGTCCCTCTCCCTCTCTCTCTCTCTCTCTCTCTCTCTCTCTCTCTCTCTCTCTCTGTCTCTCTCTGTCTCTCTCTCTCATTTGCTGAAATTCTCTGCAAAAATTGAGAGAAAATAGTGTGAGAAACCAAGGTGATAAATTCTACGTGAACGAGAATGGTGCCCACTCGCCGGGTTTGTGTTGTGTGTCCAAGAATACGTGAGAAGGTCGTGCGGTCATTTCGGAACATTGTTCGGTAACAAGAAACTCATTTTGACATGTTTCTAGACGTATGAACATATTACATTAAGAATATTAAAAATCAATTTTCATGAAAATGTGAAACAACGTTTTACGGTCGCATTGTTTTTTCTACTTCCTTTTCCGCTACGCGGCTCCGACAATGGTATCAGAGCCACGACAGCGTTTTTCATGAAAAACATATGTTCTAACATTTGTTTTGTAGCCACTAGTCGTTATAATTCGATAAGTTTGAATGGTTGTATGGTTTTATGTTCTATTCTATGCTTTTGTGGTTTTTCTCAACGGTTTGATTCGATATAAAATTTTGTGAACTCTACGTTGGGGGCATAGGTTTTAAAATGTACTATGTTATTTTTCCATTCATATTATCTCAATTATCATTGTAATCGTATCATCGGAGGCGGAGTCGACATCAAAACAAAAAAAGGTAGTCCGGTGAAAACAAGGAAATAACAGCTTTGCTGCCAGCTTCGATGGTGGTTTCGAGGACTTCGACAACGTTTTTCGATGGAATTTTTTACTGATATCTAGGTGGCTCCATGGCGGTTCGATGGTGGTTTGACGATGGCTACTGTTGGAGCAGAAGCGTATCGCGTTTTTTAAAAATTGTTTGGTGCGTGTTTTTTATGAAACTAAAATACGTACTAACTATTGGATAGAAATATACCCTCGGTGATTTGTCAAAAATCACAAGTGTTCCTCGTATCCGTTGGAGAGACCACCACAGAAACTTCTCGCGTATGACCCTGGCACGTATCGTCTCCGGCGTGTGGGCACCGATCCGAGATGACTCCTTATAGGCTTCAACACACCAATCTCTCAAAAATTATCCAAGCACGAAGCAAGAATCAAAGAACAAGAGAGAGGGGGGCCGACGTCTTAGGGAGGATTTTAGGGTTAGAGAATAATCTTATGATCTCAAAAAATCATCCCTTTAATTCTCTTAAGGATGTATATATATCCCATCTAAATTTTAGAAAATTATATCAATCCATTTCCTAAAATTTTGCATACAATATACATCTCACATCCACCCTAGGGCCGGCCAACATTAAAGGGAAAATAATATTTATTTTTATTATATTTTTAGCATAATTATATTACACTAAAAATATATTAAGTATATATTTAATTGTTTAAAAGGAAATTACCCATATACTCTTAACAAAATAAATAATATTCCCACATATACATGGTCGGCCACCCTTGTGGTTGTTGGGGCTCCAACCCCGGTCGCGAGCGGAAGCGTGGGTTTTCAAAAAAAATGGATCGTTTTATAAAAACCACTTACATGTTCTTCGTAGAATCTAATATGGAGGCGACATACATGGTTAG
>JAULLH010052066.1:0-14757 GCA_035668455.1 Sarracenia alabamensis
CCGATCTTCCCCGCTTCATGCGACGAGTCAAATACTGGACAGTATATACCGGACAATGCATACATACATCATATGAATAAATACGAATCCTAGCATGCATAACATCTCATTAGAATTCTCATTAATATTTCTGGATCGCAGATAACAAATGCATAAAAGCATGGCTTTTAAGCATACTATCCTAACATAGGAAACATGGGTTCCTTTCCACATGATGTAAGCACATAAGAGTCCATTCTAAGGGGTTTCTTCCCTAAAAGTCCTTTCGTAGATGAAGAGGACAAGCGAGGTTCCTTGAGCTTGAGGTGACTGCTTGAAGGTGGTTTAGACATGGTTCTAAGAATTGGAGCCGAAGGATTCGCCTTCTTGGGATCAACATCCACCATATCTAATGGAGGGGCGGTCGAAGATGACCAATAACCCTGACTCTATGAGAGTCACATGAATGAGGATGTGATCCTTAGACTCTTTGGTCATAATGGGAACGAGGGTGCTCAGTAGTGCCAGAAGCGGTTTCACTTCTTTTTATCACTGAAGAAATCAGTAGAAGATCTTTCTATAGGGACAAGATCCTAGATCGAGACGTTATTACCTCTTCCAAGTGGGCTAGTCGTTGTTTCTTAACATATAAGAATTTTACGCCTAACTCAACCTGAAATTTTTAAGGGAGGCTAATTGAAGATCTTTTGTAGTAACACCCTTGATAGAAGTGTTATGTTCCTTTTCAAGTGAAGCATATTGTTCTTTTAGCTTCACATTCTCCTCTTCAAGCCTGAGACATTTCTCTGTTAGTTGCTCATTGGCTTCTCGGATGGAATTAATAAATTTTTCATTCACATCCATACCACTTTCCATGTCTTCACTTGTTTCACATGACAACTCGATTATTTGAGAAGTCGCATTGGGACTAGTAGTAGAATCAACAATGGGGATAGAGGGTTCCCTGGTCTCAGTGATGGCCATATGAGTGGCAAGGCCAGAATGTCTATCCCTATCTGTTTGGGTGACATTGATCTCAAAAAAAAACCTTCTTCCTCACAGACATCATCCCAGATGATGATGAAGATCTTTCTCCAATTCCTCTTGAGAGTGTTGGTACATTCTGCTTGAATGTGACCAACTATCTGGCATTCATGACATTGAGTGTCACTAGGCCTTTTTGAGCTGGAGGGGAAGGTAGAAAACTTCTTGTCACTCTCGTTAGTCGAGAATTTTTTTAGATATCGAGGTAGGGCTAGCTCGTCGATGTTTAAAATAGTACATCTAACATGCAATGAATGTATAACAAAAAGACCTCCACTTTCCATAATGGGGTTCATGGCAACAATGAGGATCAACTCGGGTGATTAAACCAAAATGTGAGAACCTACGCTCTGATACCAAATGAAATTGTGCTGCCAATCACTATGATTAACCTAGAGAGGGTGAATAAGTTATTAGCCGCTAAATTAAAAATTAATTCATAATTACCCAAAAAAATTAATTCAACTTTATCAAAAAGTTAGTTTTCTTTCCTACCAAAACAATTCATTGGTTAAGAATAACATTGACAATAATAATAACAATAACACAACCCCAATGCTATCAAACAACCATCCAAAATATGCATACGATATAACGTGGAAACCTTAGGAAAAATACTCCCCGAGATGAAAACCACGACACTAAACACAACTATATATTACTACAAACCAAGAAGGTTATCAAAACATAAGAAAATGACATATACTCATATCCCCACGGACGCCTAACTCTGATGTTGGTAACGCAGCTGCCCCAACTCCTTCCTTAATCCCGCAGTATCCACGGGAGCCACTCCCGATCTTCGTATCAACGATGACTCCGAGGATGGATAGAACAATTCAAGGTTCTTGTGTGAAATGATGGTTGATGGATGGATATAACAAGGAATTAACAAGTATAACCCATGGAGGACATATAAGAACCTTGATAACACGAAAATAATAATGCTTCAATTACGAAGGAGAAGCATAAGGGTGGATGGAGGCCTAAAGAGAGGCTGGAGAGGAAGACAACTAGCTGCATCTCTAATGAAGAAAAAAAAAGGCTCAACTCTAGCTTCCGTTAAGCTATGTATTTATAGGAAAATACACATGTGCTAGAGTGCTCTTCGAGCACGCCGCAGGCACTATAACGCGCATCAGCACTCCTTCGAGCGCAGTTAAAGATGGCATGCTTTCTTTGCCCGTGCCAATGAGAGTCATTAAAGTTTCACTGCTGAGCTCGATCGCTCTTCGGGCGCGCTGCTGGTGCTTGGAAGACCCAACTCTTGTAAAAGAATAAATAAGACATTAAATGTTTGCTACTCGATGCCGCACGAGCATTCTACGAATGCTCTAGGGTGCTGCAAGGGGTTCGAGCCCTTTCGCACATGAGTGCCCAAAATTCATAGTAAGTCATGAACTCTCTAAGGCAATGATATACACAAACTACCCTAATGATATGACATGAATGCATATGGGTGTGTGTATGTGAGTGCCATATACTTGTAAGGATCGGAGCGAGCTTGTTGAATGTGATCAGGATAAAGACCCTAGACATAAACACCCAAAAACCCCAAACTCAAAATAGAAGGTACAGACACAATGGTTTTGTTATCTTAACCTTGGAATAGCAATATTCTAAGAGGTTTTATCCCATCTAATGGATCCACAAGCACCCAGACCTGATTAGAGTACATGGACATTATTTTAGATTCCATAGCCTTTTGCAATAAATTTGCATCCTTGTGTTGAAGTGCTTCATTGTAGTTCCAGGGTTTGGTATCAAAGTCTTCTGGGATCTTGTCATAAGACTCTTTGAAAAACATGAACCTTTCGGGTTGGTAAGCAACCCTCCCACTACGACGAAGACCCTCATGTGGTTGTGTACTAACGATAGATGGTGTATCATCACGTTCATTAGGTATAGTTATTGGTTGCACCAAACTCTCATACCTAATCTCCTCAGGAACAACTTGTGGTTAGGGTTTGTGATTTATGACATAATCATCTTCTAAGAATCTTGCATTTGTACTAACTGTTGGTCCCCGGTATAGGCAACCTAGAGGGGGAGGGGGGTGAATAGGTTGTAGGCCAATTCTAAACTTTTTTGGTCTCTCTAAAGATTATATCTAACAATCAAAGATGCAGCGAAAATAAACAAAATATAATGCAATAAATAAAGCAAAATAAAGAGACAAGAAATCAAACCACAACACCAGGGCGTATAGAGATTCGGCCAAATCCCGATCTATGTCCTCTCTCTCAAGATCGCACTTGAGAAATTTCACTAAAAAGATTCTCTGGGTGAATCGTAAACACTGTACAAGGAATTGTTCAAGTAGGCCAATCGTAGCCTCCTGTCGGATTTGTTCAAGTAGGCCAGTCGTAGCCTCCTTCTTCTTGACGATGAAGCAGAACCAGGAACATATTCTTAAAGTTGGTGAACAGTAACCTCCTTATTCTTCAAGTGGGTGAATAGCAACCCTAGAACCGTAGCCTTTGTTGCAGCAGCAACTGAAACTGGAGCTTCCTCCTTGTGAGGTGATTACACAATAATAGCTCACTACAATTGAATCACTCTCTCTCAAATGAATATACAATGAAGTACAAGAAATATAGGAGAGGATTACACAGAAAAATCTGGTGTAAGATAAACCAGAAAAAGCTCAAGGATAAGCAATGAATATGAGCAAAACAGGGGGTTCTTGTGTAGAAGACTTGAATTATATGTACATGATCTTTCTCTTGTGTTGTCCAGCCTTGTAATCTTCAAATAGACCTTCTTTTATAGGCTCTTCAAACCATAGAGCCGTTGGGGCTAAGAAATGAAAGATTCGCGAATCAAGGATTTAAATTTCCTGACAAAAAATGACGTCGGTTTCTTTGGAACTGACGAACTTTTTTAAGCTCGAGTGGAACTGACGAAAGATGTTGAGAACTGACGAAAAATCTTCAAGGCAGGCGATGGAGAACTGACGAACTTTTCTTCGAACTGACGAAATTTCTGATGCACCGAGGAGAGAGAATCGTCTCAGTTCTTTTCTGACGAATTTGCTCCTCAAACTGATGAAAATTCTTCTGATTTGCCTTCTTCATTTCTGACAAAAATTCTTCAATACTGACGAAATTTTTCTTTGCTTCCTTTATCAATCTGACGAAATTTCTCTTGATTTGCCTTAGCTATATTTTCCTCCTTTGCTCATTTTCTCTCAAACTTTGAACATGAACTTTAGCTGTAAAAATCTTGACTTTTTGCTAGAAGATTTAGCTCCAAACAAGGATTAATACCTATAAACATAACTCAAATAAAGCTCAAACATTAGCAACAACAAATCAATGTGTTCGAATAATCAAAACCAAAATCAAGGCTTGATTGAAAAATCCTTTAGGCCAACAGAATTGAATCCATCCAAGAGGCCTATGAAGAGCTCGTTAAGAAGTGCCTTGAGCTTGCAAATGAAAAAAACTAAAATTGAAGTCAAGTACATCTCTCTTAAAGGAGAAGTAGACGTCGTGAAAAGTGATGTGACCACAAGAGATCTTGAGTTTGCAATCCTTAGAAAGTGTCAAGCTAAACTATGCAAAAAACTGTCCATCGTTGAGAAAGGAAAACTAGATTACTTAGAAGAGTTGACAATTGCTAAATCTAGGATCACATCCCTAGAGATAGATGTCTCGAGGTTTCGTCTATGATGAAGAGAAGCGAAGCCGCCTCTCGCATCACTGAGCTCTCCCGCTTCTCCCAAGATCAATGTGGGTTAAGATATCGAGATCCTCCATCCGGTGACTCAAAGAGGGTGATCTTGGTCGGACCTTCCTTGGCCTCCACATCCATGTGTGTGCCAGAAGTTGGTCAAAAGGAAACGAGTGTTCCCATTCCCACTCACCAGACCCTTTTTAAAC
Source organism: Sarracenia alabamensis (assembly GCA_035668455.1). Classification (NCBI taxonomy): domain Eukaryota; kingdom Viridiplantae; phylum Streptophyta; class Magnoliopsida; order Ericales; family Sarraceniaceae; genus Sarracenia; species Sarracenia alabamensis. The sequence continues at coordinate 4,908 of JAULLH010052066.1, forward strand.
CCTTCGTGTTTATCTCTTCAAAGTTCAAGGAGTCTCGGTCATCCGCTTCTTCATCGAGAAACCTTCTCAGGAAGGAATCAATAATAGCCACTTCACAAGGGAAAAGCCTTATGATTGCCAATCCTTCGAAGGAGATCCCGACTCCCTCTTCCTTCTCCCCACCCAAGTACCTTATTAAGATAAGACCACCTCTGGTGTGCCACTACTGTGGGATAATAGGCCCACAAAGTTTGGTGTATCCTCTCCAGTGAGAGAATGTGTTGAGTTCATGGGGCACCTGAACGAGCTAGCAACCCAAACCTCCAATGAACGTAAATTACCCATCAGACGGGATAAACCTTCATGGTACAAAATGTCCCTGAATTGATGTTGTTGATGATGTTCTTCTGATGTATCCTGATATTGGACTTGTGTCGGCAACTAGAAGTTCTTACCGCACTTCACCGAATGTTTCTATGCTATTGGTCATATTCTTTTTCTTCTGGTCCTATGACCCATCTTCCTCAAATCAATCTCGTCAACCTTCATGTATGATGTCTTTGCCAGCAATTTTCCCTGCCAAGCTTTTGTCTTGGGTAGTGAGCTGGGCCATACAACATGATTGTACCATAGATTATCCTTAAGTTTAGTCTCCTTAAGATAAGGTTGTATTCGTCTATGTCCCTCTTGTACGTATCTTCTTATATACAGACTTAAGGTGTTGTGGGAAATTTACACCCTTTGTGTATTTATCCCATGTGTCACTTTTGTGTGCATGATTACTATGTTAGCATTTTTACCTGCCAAGTCTCATCTTGCATAGTGAGATGACACATGCTCTTTACTCCATTTGTATGCATAGTTATCATGCAAGCAATTTCTTATGTCAAGTTCCATCTTGCACAGCGAGCTGGTTTATACCTTTGCACAAACCTTAGGATGTCCTTAGGTTTTGTCCTTATATCGTAGGATTTGGTGTTCCCTGTCCTTGCTACCTCGAAAGTCATATCCTATTGGATACCCATCTTGAGATGTTATGAGAAATATTATTTATATTTTTATTTCTCGTTATTTTTCTATTTTTACATACTTGTGTACTTGACATGCTTATGATAGACATGTATGTGATATGAGATAATCATTACTCTTGTCAAGCATAATTATTTGATGAATTTTCATACGATTTGTAATTTCCTCTTTCGTATATGATTATTCTTGTGTTTATACTCTGAGTTGATAGTTGTGATATCTCCTCTATTTGCACACACTCTTTGGGAGCTTGACACTTGTAGGTCACAAGCTGGTCTTATCTCTAGTCATTTGGTTATGACCTTATGGTCTTAATCTAGATTGATTCACGTTTGTGGTTTACCTTAAGATGCTTTCCTTTGTCTAGGTCCCTATTTGAACGACCATCTGTTGTAGATGTAAGTCATTACTCTGTGTGAGTAATCGCCTATGTTTGGTGTAAGTCATTGTTCTTGCTTCCCTTCTCGATAAGAAAAATAATAATAATTGTTATATATACCCATCTTTTGTGCTATCACAATTATCACAAAAAATAAAATTGTGTTATTAGCCTTGTTACTGCTTGGGTTTTTAAAATGGGAAAAAGGTCACATGTGTGCTTCTTGGTTAACACGATCAAGGTTTGTGTGTAAATCTGGAGGTCCAAATATTTTGGGTTTGCCTTTTTTTCAAGTGCATAGCTCATCTCCTTATGATAGGACTTGGGTCTAACTTATGCCGTGTCCAGCATCTTGCTCCTATGCACAGAGTTTACAGTCCACCGTTAGTGGAGAGATAACATGAACTATATATGCTTGAATTACTCCTTGCATTTCTTTATATTGATACATTGGTTATCTATTTCACATGCAAATTTCTTAAGTTTGATATGCTTTTGTGCGTATTTGGTTGGAGCTTATATCACATTCATACTTAAAATATGCAATTTGGTTTTATATGATTGTATATTTGTTTTTTACGTGCCTTTTGTGTATGTTTGGGTTATGGGGGATAAATTATGGGAGAAACTTAGAGAACAATTATATGAGCATTAACTCAGTTTTTCAGGATGATCAAGTCAAGCGGAGTGTTTCCATGGAGTGTATTTTTTATGTTGACTTAACACTTAGTTTATTTTTTCACAAATCACTCTTCTAGTGCATAGCGCTCGAGCCCTAAGTGCATGAGCACCACAAGCGTGCACGAGGGGGTCATGTACAACGCAGTGCATTAACTGAAAGGTCATATGCTTCGTCGTCCTCTCGTTTATCATCCTCTCTGTCTCGATTCAATCTCTATCTCCCGCTCAGAGATTGTGTCCTTCACCCCCGAGTTCCCCTCTCTAGTGTTCCTCCATCCTCAGTTGCTGCCGCATTCCTGTCACGGTAGCCCTTGTCATCGTCTATCGGTATTGATTCAACATCCTTAAGTTCTTATTCATCTGCACGTTCCAGCTACACTCTACTGGCCCTTAAGCGTCATCATCCCTCATTTGTTGTTCCTACACCCTCGTCCACTGTGATCGTCATGCTCCAACCTCATTGTCATCTTGACGCTTCCTTCTTCTGTTTTTCTACCTTATGGTCCTCATGTATCTTTCAGTAAGTCCTTCGACTTCTTCTTGAATATTCAAAATGTGTCTTTTTTCTGTCTCTCTTTTCGCCATTGTTGGTCATGTGATACTCATGGTCGGAGACACTTCAAAGGGATGGAAACGGGCGAAGACTGATATGTCCTTTACGACGCATGCCGAAACATACTATATGTTTGTCTACTCATGTGAGCCTCTAATGGAAAGGATTTTTCTACTTCACACATTTCTAGATTATGGGTTTGTCCTAAAATTCTCCCAAAGAGGCTGGTACCGAGCATATGACCACCCTTTGGGTGCATATCCTGAGATGGTGAAAGAGCTCTATGTCAACACCAAACTAGTGGACTTCGATTCATACACCCTCCGGTCCACCATCTGAGGTGTTAGGATTGGACTCTCGGCCACTGACATTTTTGATATTGTCGGCATTCCCATTGTCTTGCATCCCCAGTACCCGTTTCCCACTGATAGAGTGCCGGCAGACGTAGAGATATATTGAGAACTCGCCGGTGGCACTCACTCTCATCGAGCCATTGTTCGGGAGGTTCATCTCATTCCACCTTATCAAGTTCTCCACCACATCATGGCATCTTTCATTGATCCCATCGATCCCTTGTCCAATATCTCTATCTGTCGAGCCCAGCTCCTTTATGAGATTGGTCATGGATATACTTTTAATCTCCCTCGCTATATCTGGATGATCATCGCTCACTTTGGTGACTCTCCTTCCTAAGGCGTGGACATACCATTTTGTTCACTTATCACGCATGTCTGTAATGTCCGCTCTGTTCCTCTCTATGAGAACGAGCCTCATATTCCTACGATGTGTGAGCTCTCTGCCCAGACCTTTGCTACCTTTGGTATGCCAACAGAATGGTCATCCCTCGTTGCTCCTCCAAGACCTTTTGCCAAGCCTCGGAACACTGAAATCAAGCCAGCTTTTCCTCACATCTCTATGGTACGGGCTCATTAGGCTCGGACTCCGTTTTCACCTCTTGTGACCCTTGTCTCCTCTTGCCGCACCACTTTCTCATCAGAGCATTAGGTTTAGGGGTTAGATAATTGTGTTGGCCGGAACATTACACCAGATGGTGGCTCTATCGAAGGATCTGCTTCTGGCGCTAGTCTTTGTATGAATGCTCATATTGTCTTACCGAGACAAAAAGGACGAGAAGTATTTTGGATAAATGATAGTTTGATACATTCATATGTATGGAAATGTATCGATACTATTATGAAGTTTATCGGGTTTTAATATGTTGACATGATATTTTCTTTTCAGCCTTATGCATGATGAATGTGTTTTGCTATCTATATATGTCTCTATCTTATTCATGTTTAACCTATTATCTACAATTTTTTCCTACTTTGATTACTCTTATCTTACAGTAATTTATTTTTCATATCACATATATACTTTACGTTAGATTTAAGTTTGTTGTGTAGTGAGCAGGTATATGCTGTTTCATCTAAGCCATGCAGTTTTTTTTTTTTTTGGATCGGTAAGTGGAGGTGGCTGGGGTTCGAACCCCCGACCTTAAAAGAAGCCCCAAGCGCTTATGTCACTTAAAATGGGGATGTTCTCGAGCCATGCCATTAGATAAGGCTCTCGAGTAAAAGTGAGTTAATGGTTCTTATATATTCTCATAGATTCCTTTTCATATATAGACTTGTTTGTTTTAATGGTTTTGTCCCAAAAATGCCAAAGGGGGATATTTATAGTATATTAGCTATTCCCGGGTTAGATACAAAACTATTGTGTCTATATCTTTATTTTTTGGTTTGGAATTTTGGGTGTTTCTGTCAAGATTCTCTATCCAATTCATAATCTGTAGACCTACTCTGACTCTGATACAAGATATATGACACCTACTACACACACCCATATGCATATTTCATTCGTTTTATCATATTCTTTATATAGGTTGTGTTTCTAGCTGCCTTAGAGAATTTATGATTATACCATGACTTTTGGGCACTAGCATCCGAAATGGGCACGAGCGCTCGAAGAGTGCTCAAGCGGCCAATATTATTTGTGTCTCTCTCATTTAGCCGAAAGTTGAGATATTGAAGCATCCATAGAGCGCTCGAGAGCCTCTAATTTAATATCTTATTTCTCTTAATCGAGAGTTGGGATTTGTGACGCCCGTAGCGCACCCGTTGAGCACTTGAGCTCTCCGCTAGATCTTAGCCCCACTCTCATTGGCGATGACAGAAAAACCTACCAATCTAGTGCTCAAAGAGCACTCGAGCACCAGTACGTGCTTGCAGCAAGCTCAAAGAGCGCTCGAGCGTCAGTGTCTTTTTCTATATAAACACATTTAAAAGCAGTTAGGGTTGAGCCTTTTCATTTTTTAGAAGCAGCTACACTTTGTTCCAGCTCTGGCTTCTCTCTAGGCCTCCACCTCATCCTTATACTTCTTCTCCTCCATTGAAGCATAGTTTGAGGATTAAAAAGGTAGTTATAGATCCTTCATAGATTATACTTATTGATACCTTATTCTATCCATCCATAAACCATGACATACACACATCGTCCCCACTACACACATCTGGCCGAGGTGGCACAGAGCCGTTGTTGATACGGAGATCATGAGTGGCTTCTGTGGACATTGCGAGATTAAGAAAGGGACTCTGACAGCTGCGTCAATAATACGAAGTTAGACATCCATGGGGTATAATGGTATAAGTCATTTTTATGTATTTTGATAACTTTCTTGATCCGTAATAAAATTTAGTTGTGTGTTTAGTGTCGTGGTTTTTATCCCAGGAATTTACCCTAGGGTTTCCACATAATATCTTGTATATATTATTGTTGTTGGTTCTTTAGATTTTTATGACTTTTTGTCAGTATATTTATAAACCTTAACTTGTTATCTTGTTAGGTTATAAAATTAAATTTTCAAATTAATTGACATTAATTTTTAATTTATCGACATCTAACCTATTTATTCCCCATTAGGTTAGTTTAATCCGTTCGTAGCTAATTTCACAGGCCATTTTTAAAAGACAACTATCACTTGACATTGAGTTAGTGTGTCAAGTCATCAATTTTAAAATCATGTTGTAAAATATGGCAAAAGCAACGAGGCACAGTGCTTCATTTGGATATCAAGTTTTGAAATAAAAAACGGGCAACAGAATGCCAATAAAAATTTTAATTGAAAAACGACATTATCCACTAGGCCTGATTGAAGTGACTTGATTTTGGCCTGCGAATAAATTAGAGGTGGGTTCGAGGGTTTATTGTTGCGAGTACAAAGGGCGTTAGCCACCCCATATCGTCCTTTCAGTATCATAATCTCTTTTATCCATTTTTTAAGTTCAATTCAATTCCATTTTTTATATATTCTGGGAATGATGTTTGAAATAGAGTTTTTTGGTGACGGGGCCGAACTCCAAAGAGTTGTCTACATATCCTCTAATAATAATCAGACCGGTCGTAATTCGTGCTAGAAAGTACGACTCAGTGTGTGTACCTAAAAGTGTATATTTGTTTTTTTAGAAAAATTAATTTAGCTAGAAAATGTATTATCTCAGTCACTAAAAAAGAAAAGAAAATTGATTTAAAATATTGATTTTTATATTTCAATAACCAAATAGAAAATTATTAAGTGATTTGACTTTGAAAGAAAATTAATTTGAGGCCCAGTTAGGTAGAAATAACAATGGCCGAGATTGAAAATTTTGATTTTTAAGTGGTTGATATTTTAAATTAAAAGTTGGTTGAAACTTAATTTGAAAGTTTGATTTTTAAATGCTTAAATAAAATGTTAGATTTTTGATTGATTAAAATTTTGATTTAAAGTTATTTAAAATTTAATTAGGAATTTGATTTTTAATTTATTAAAAGTTTTGTTAAAAGTTAATTAAAAATTGATTGAAAGTGTGATTTTTTAGTTGATTAAGAGCTTGATTAAGATTTAATTAAATGTTTGATTTTTAATATTTTAATTGATGAAATAGCTATAAACCGAGTAAATAAACCTAGAGGCGGTGAATAGGTTTACCATCGATAAAATAAAATTTAATTCTATTAATTAAAAACCACAGAACCAGCACACAATGTAAATTTTACACTTTAAATCAAAAGGTTTACAAGAATGACTAGACTTGGAATTATACATGTTACCCAATGCGGTCACCTATCCTCAAAACTTGATGTAACTCCTTAAGCCCCTTCTTGATTCCATACTCATCAAAGCTTCCTCTATTTTGATATATGAGACCTCATGTCCTCACTACGATTCGAGCTTGTGTGTGGTGTACTTGCGAGGTTGTTGACTATATGTGATATAAATAAAATATATACTCTAGACCATTAACACATTTTTGTGTGATAGTAAAAATACATTTAGTGTGGTACAAGATGAAACAAATGTAAGAAAGACATCTACAAGCAAGCCTATAAAGACTGGAGAGAAGGATGCTTGAAAATACATTGTGTACACTGAAAAAAGGCTGATGCTAAGTCTTATATATTTAAGACGTTGAAGGTAGACGTAGAGTAGATCTGTGTCTTGGTGCTAGAGCGCCTATCGAACGCGTGTGAATGCCAATGATCTCTCGAGCACACCAAAAACGTACGTCAAATGCTATAACAACATTTATGACCTAATTTAATGCCTCGTTTGAGCTCCACTCAAACGCCATGCAAAATCTTTGAAGATGTTCGAGCACTTATCAAATGATCATCAAACATTGATGAAGATAAGGTGATAAAATGCATAAGCGTTCAAACAGATGTCGAACACATATTAAACATCATCACCCAACGAGCGAAGCTCTTGTCAAGTCCACAAATGGGAACAAAAATATGGTGGCATTCGAGTGGCTGGCGATCTGATCGTGAACCCTGTCGAACGTCGAATGGTCGGGGTTCCCGTGAAGTCTAAGACATAAGACATGAAACACAATGGTGCTCGAGCGGTTAGCGAACCGGTCGTTGACCCTAATGAACGCTGGGCAATCGAGGTCCATAATTATTTGAACAACTTTCAGACATCAAGGGAGCGCTAAAGCACATGACAAACGCCTTTTGGCCGGTTGAGCGCTGATCGAATGCCAGAGTTTTTTATGATTTTAAGTCCAACAGTTTAGAAGTGGGACCTAGGGTCAATCTAATGCAATTCAATGCATGGAGGTGCAGTGTTTCGGTGCACGACCTAAGTTTACCAAACCCAAACTAAAGCTAAAAATAATCTAAAGTACTGACTTAGGTGGTTTTGTCAGAGGATCAAAAATTGTAAATTATATTAACAATCTCAATCTCTCTCTTTGGTATTTCCGGAACAAAACCCCTATATAAAAGCAATAAAACGAAATAAAAATAATCTCGGAGATTATATAGTGACACACAAATTCTTGATCTAATTGTAGAGCTCAAACGAACTGCATAGACCAACTCACTGAACAAGAAACTCAATCACAGTCATCAAGATGATATGTTGTATAACCATAAAAATCAACAGTATGGTGCGAGTAACGGGGCATGTAAAGTGCAAGTAAAATAAGCATGCAAAGAATAGAGATAGATATAAAGTAAGACTACAAATAATGTCTATAAAGCTAGAGATAGATATAAAGATAGACTATAAATAATGTGTATAAAGTTAGAAATCATGAATTAAACCATATCTCTATAGCAATGGTTCTCCCCATTTTTTGTTCGAAATTGAAAAAGGGGAATAAGACCGAGTATTATAAATCTAAACACACACAAAAAATAGCACAATAGAAGAGGTTGAAAAAGACCACGCCCATTTTGATATATATAAGATATCATCTATGACATGCCGAGTACACAACCGTCGAGGTACACAAGGACACTGCTAACAAAAGAAACCCCAAAATCGCTCCATACATGAGATAGTGTCCCAAAACCCGGATTCCCTAAGATAGCCTAAGACAAGGGAGAACATATGAGTTGCTAAGGAGTAAGGTCGTCTTGGACAACATCGTCTTGGGCAGGGTCGTCTTGAGCATTCCTGTTGATGGCTAGAGTAGCCATCATGTGATGGTCAAAATTTAGGACTCGGTGGTTAATATCTTTCATACGGTAGTGAATGCCAGTTATTGCACGACCGAGTCTAAGTATCCAATTCCGGAGCCGCGCAGCGGAAAAGGTTTTCGAAAAACGTCATGACCATAAAAAATGACGTAGTGCGCTTTTTATTAAAAATTATGAACTTATTTCGGATTTTAATGTGAAATATACCTTTATAAACTTGTCGTAAAGTTTCTAGAACCACCGAAACAAATGAGACGACCTTGCAACCTTCTTGCATATTACCCGAACACACTACAACAATCACAGAGTGCGGGCACCGTATCCGGTCAAGACTTAGTCTTGTTCTTGGTTTTTCTCACACAAAATCCCTCAAACATTGCACAAAAATTATGCAAAGGGAGAGAGGGGTCCGGCGGCTAGGGCCTAGGATTAAAGAATAATGCTTGGAATAATATATCTTTTTCCCTTTATGATATATTTATTGATATATATATATCACATATGTTATGTATATCTCTACCTTTCAAAAAATGGAATACAATATATACTTAACAAATAAAATAATTATTCTCCATCCCACTTAGGGCCGGACACTTAGGGAGAAAATCCCGAGGTGTGCCAAATTCCAAAATCGCCGCTAATATTTAATTTAATTACCGTATGTCCTCGACGGTGAAATCGACATACAAATTAAATTAAATAAATGCCGAAACCAGCAACAAATTATTCTACATGTATAAATGGGCTACGTGAGGGATAATGAGGAAGCATAGGACTCGGGCTAATCGTGCAAAAAATCCAGATATCCCTAACTCTGTCCCACAATTAGACCCTTCTTGCACGAATCAGAACATACTCCACTAAAGGCTTTGACCAAACTCCCTAGTCAAACTTGAATTATGTCGTGAGTTTCCAATTATCAAATGCACCGAAGTCTCCCGAAATTTAAGATATGGATTCCCGTTAATCGAGTAAGGTTACTGATGTTGGAAATCGAGACGGAAGCGTAGAATGTTTTAAAATCGAGTCGAATGCCCGTTTTTCATGAAACTAAAATATGCTAACCATACAAGGACAGAATACAATACCTGTAGAGATTTGTAGTAAATCTCTATTGGATCCATGACGCCGTTGAGAGGACTACACGATCTTCTTACGTATGACTCTTGCACGTACTTGCCTCCGATGGATGGGTACCGATCCGATACGAGCCTTCTAGGCTTCAAACACACCAAGCACTTCTCAAAATCTCCAAGAAA
>JAULLH010053150.1:0-14746 GCA_035668455.1 Sarracenia alabamensis
AGACAGCCCAGGTACATTACGGTTGTGAGCCAACTTGTATATTTGTCAGAACCTTTGACCCGATCTTCCCCGCTTCATGCGACGAGTCAAATACTACACGAGATATACGGATAATGCATACATACATCATACGTGAAATAAATATGAAACGAGTATGCATATATTCTCAATTGATTCTCATTAATATTCTTGGGATCTCGGATAATACGTAAAAGTATGGCTTTTAAGTACACCATCCCAACAATGTGAGCGTTAGCATTGAATTTTTAGAGATTTATATGTTGAAGAATGTAGATTTAAGGAAATAAAATTGAGCGTATCCAAACAGGAAAAATGAATTCATACCGTGGTATATGGTTTATTATGTAGATTTAATGAAATAAAATGGACTGTATACTAGCAGGGACAAATAGACCTTTAGAGACTTATACCGTTAAAATAATAAAGTTATGAAATAAAACGGACAGTATATTAGCTGGGAAATGGACTTTTAAAAATTGACTTTTAGAAATTTAGATGGTTAAAATAATAGGTTTATGATATAAAATGGATGGTATGCTAGCAAGAAAAATAGATTTTTAGAGATTTATGTTGTTAGAAAATAGAATTTTAAGAAATAAAACAGACGGTATGCTAGCATGAAAAATGAACAATTAAAGATTTACATGATTGAAATATGGATTTTTTAGAAATCAAATGGATGGTATGTTAACACAAAAAATGGAGTTTTAAAGATTTATAAAGTTATAATAATATATTTTAAGAAATAAAAAGGATGATATGCTAGCATGAAAATAGATTTTTAAAGATTTATATGGTTAAAACAACATATTTTAATATATAAAATGGATATTAGGGCAGCATGAAAATAGGATAAATAGGATTTTTACGTGAGAGGAATACAGACTGTTAAGAAATAAAAAGGGTATCATACCGGTATCAAAATCAAGCTTTTAGATTTTGAAAGGAAGAAAACCCAACTTTTTACCAGTCTTATTGCAATAGGAGTTACATTTGACACTTTTATCGATATTTTCGGCATCATTTCGACATCGGGACCATCCATTACACCAACAATCAGGTTGGGGACATAAGAAGATTGGGTGGACATTTTTTCTCTCTAGTTTTATCTTCCATAGAAGGTGGGCACTCACTATTATAGAAAAAGAGATAAATAGATGTGGGAGGAGATGTTTTGAGTTAAAAGGTTTGCCCAAAACTTGAAAACAATGCGTAGTATTAATAGAATCATATGGGTGGAACTATAGTGCTGCTCCAAGGGGAAAATGACACTATAGTGTCGTTGGTATTGATGGGTTGTCGAGTTTTGATTGGTCTAATTTTGTCTTTCTACCTTTTAGCAAATTTAACTCCGAAGAAGTATTAAAATTGTGTAATTTTGTCCATGATAGAGTAATCATGGGGTAAACATGATGTTCCAAATTTAACCATTAAGTCGGTTTTTTTCAAAACGTTTTCGAGGTTTTGATACATACTCTGAGGTTCTTCAAGTCGTCAAAAGTTGGTGTTGTATGGATTTTGGTCGTGAGAGAATATCTTACGCTACTTTTTTCCATGCACATCAAGTACCACTTATAAGGAGTAGTATGGTTGATTATTGGAATTTTCTGAGGTTCCTGGGGGATTGGTTTTGATGTTAACCTTGATTTTTGAAGAAAATATCAATTTTAGACCGAATCTCAACAAGAAAGGATTCCATGTCGTACAAGAGGATCCATCACTTGTTGAGGAACTTATATATGATATTATTAGTGAAAACATCATTTCATAGGATACACTTTGGATTTCGGACCGTTGGGCCCAACATAGGGGAAAAATCGTTGTTTTGCAGGATTTGACTCTAAATCTACAAGGATTAGATCAGATTGATTTAAATAATTATTCTCCTTAGAAAATGAGTTAACATAAGATTACTACCCGATTTTTGTGGTCTCAACGGTTGATTATGATTTTCTAGGAGACGTCGACCTTGAGATCGGAAAATTCGATCGTTATATGGTTTTGGCTTCTTCACGATTCTTGGAGGGTTTAAGCGTCAAATATGATCAATAGTATTAATTGTAATGCATGTACTTAGATCTTTTGTATCATCTTACCAGATCTCTTTTCAGACTCATTGGGCTTGAGATTAGGAGATCTGACCATTGGATGCTACCGATATTTCGCGACCTTTATAGAGCTTTCACATCTTACGGGGTTGGATGGTGTTGATCTTGACTCATCTGTTCGGACATCCTTATTTTCTTTTGATTTCTATCATTGGGCCATTTTTTGGTGTCCCAAGAGCGAGATGGTTAGTTGTTTTTTGTTGGATGTTTTCAGGTCTTTTATAGATTTTGGTCCTTTTGCCCATGAATGTTTCTGATTGGATCATACGCACCCCGATCTTGTTCATCCCTATTGTACATGCCAGAGAAAGAATTTTTTACTAAATATCAATATTTCCTTTTAAATGGGAAAAAATTAGGTGTCAACAACAATTGTCTTGTTGGATGTTTAGCTATCCATGCACAGTCGCCACGAACCATCTTTCTTCAGAGTAAGTAACGCTAGTACTACACAGTTACTTAGACTCTCCCTGATAAAATATTTGGACAATAGCTACTCTATCTATCGTCTCAACTCCTCATGCTCTTAAGGAATCATTCAGTGCTAGGCTCTATTAGGTAGATTTAAACTGGGCACCAGATTAATTTGGTGTTGAATATCTTGTAGTGGCGATAATTCTATAGGAAGCTCATACAGGACAACATCGTTGAATTGTATCAACATATGCATGACCTTCTCGGGAACTAACTTAATCTCAAAACATTAATTATTCGCTTGCCTGACATGTTTTGCATGCCAATCATATTAGCTAGGTCACCCTAAAAGTAAATGGAATGTCTCCATAGCAACCACATCATATCAAGCCTTATCTCTATATCTTAGAGCAACAAAGAAGGTAACTAGGTATTTCTTTGGTAACCCTTACTTCTTTGCCTTTCATCAATCATGCTAGTCTTTAGGGAATCTGGTGTTTGCCCGTCTCTAAACATAACTTTTGGATCACCTTCTTGGACATAACATATTTGCAACTGTCAGAGTCGACAACAAACGTCAGACTTTACCTTTAATAGTGCATGTCCAATTGAAGATGTTGTTACGTAGCCGCGTATCTCGTTCAACTTCTTGTAGGGAAAAACAAGGGAAAAAAAACCCACCAAACAACTAACAATGGTCCCTAGTCACCAACAACCTACTCCTATTGTATATATGGATCCTCTATATCATAACTCGGGGTGTATACAGAATATTCCTTTAGATCTTCTGAAGACTCGTCCGTCCTCATTAACAGAGCCTTCCTGGGGCAGTCAACCTTTCTATAATCTGTCGCTCAGTGGACTGGCTTGCCACACTTGAAGCACTTAATCCCAGATGAGGAGGCACTAGGGACTTCAGGTGATCTGACTAATATGGCTATAGGTTGGTTGGTTGAAATTGGGTTCACCACTAGACGAGTTGAACTGCACAAGTTTACATGCGTAGATCGGTGACTAAACTATTTTTCCAGCTATAGAGCTTTCTAATGAGAGTTCGAGATAGAATACACATTAAAATAGTTCAAAATATTCTAAAATTTTTATCCGCACGCCTCCAATATTATGTTTAACCAATGGTTCATTTGTTACTGAAAGAACATTTTTGGAAATTAACCAGCAAAACATTGCCTTACAATTGTCAATAAAACGCAACCGTTGCTGTAGATTGTATGATCTCTGGTACATTAATCTCGCATAGTTCTGAGGAAGAAAAGAAGAATGTATGTGCTTCTTTAGCTTCTCTCATGAACTAATTTTTGCTTTTTTTGGCCTCACATGGGTGATTTTGACTTACTGCCATGAATCTGGAGCCCTGTATCTAAATGTCACGGCCATCAAAGGAACCGCTTTGGCATCGTGAACCTCTTTCAAACCTAGAACTTCTTCAATTACACTGAACCAGTCTAGGATCCTTTTTAGCATCAAACTTCTTGGAACATTGGAAAGTCGGTCTTTAACCTGGACTACTTGCACTTGGAATCACAGTCATCAACCATGTCTCCTCTTTCCCTTCCACTGGTTGAGATTTAGTAAAAAGGTTAGAACTGTCATCATCCAACTCATCCTTCTCCTGAGGATGTGGGCTACCTAGATGATGGTGAGTCTGGATCATAACCTCTATGGTTGCAAGCCGCTCGTGCAATGAAGTGATTACTTCATAAAGATGCATCCATTCCACTACTCAAGCCCCTTGTGCAAAGTCACATTGCTTATACACTTCTTTATCAGTGAAAATCTGCCCTCGTGTACCTTGTTTAACTCACCTCATCCCACCTTGTTTGGTCTCGAACAAAAGGGAAGACTCTGATACCAACTGATATAGAGAAGTATATCGACTAGAAGAATACTAGCAAAAAAGATCATAAGTTTGCTTGAATTAGAGATACTCCCTAATACAAAACATGATAAACAAAAAATCTCTCAATATTATTAATCAACAATTGAATTTCCCGAAGGCTTATAACTTTAATTCGTTTTCATGATGCCTACATGTAATAAGAAATAAAAAAAAACAATTACCTATAAATGAAGAAAATACAAAACCTACCAAATTAACAAAGAAATGATCAAAAGTTACCCAAAAAGGGAAGATTTGAGTTAGGCTTAGTATCATAAACTAGAATAAACTATAAGACTACTTCCAGAAATATGGACTAAAATGGATTTGGGATGTTCTTGGAATTGGAAAATCAAGTCTTTTCTGAAATAGAAATTTGACCATTTGTGATCAAGCATGGACCAGGTGGAGCCTATCTTCCACTGTCGATTTTTCAAACTACTATCACTGTTAGGATTTTGGGTGGTCATAGGCCCTCATAAATGAAAGGCTATGAGTCATACATTATTCTATAACTGACATATATAAATAACTCTACTAATAGTAACCCAAGATAACAACCTATCACCGACTGATTGGCTTAACATGTACTCAACCACTCAACTGTTATAGTGTATTCAACACACTATCACTAGTTTTACCTGGTACTGATATAGCTTCATTAACATCCCCTGCAAGCAAATTGGAGATCAAGGAAGTGAACAAACTATGAGCTCAGATCTAAGGTCTTCTAATTGGGAACATTACAAAAGTCTTGTTAGTATTTTGGCTATTCTTAGTTTACGTACAAAACCATTGGGTCTGTACCTTTCATTTTGGGTTTTGGGTTTCAAGTGTTTGTGTCTAGGTCCTCCATCCAGATCATATTCAGTAAGTCCGCTCTGATCCGATACAAGGTATATGGCATCCACATACACACACTCATATGCATTCATCTCATCATATGCTTTTGGGTAGTTTGTGTTTTTGTTTCCTAAGAGAATTCATGACTATTCCATGAATTCTTGGAACTAGCGCGCGAAAGGGCATGAGCACCTCCAAGCGCTTTGAGCACTCGAGCGGCTAATATTATTTGTGTCTTTCTCGATAAGTCGAGAGTTAAGATATTGAGGCGCATGTTGAGCGCTTGGGCGCCTCTATTCAATGTCTTATTTTTCTTTGCTCAGACTTAGGTTATTTAGCCGCTCGTAGTGTGCCTGTAGAATGCTTGACCTTAGCGTTAAAACCCTAATATCTTCTCATTAGCGCGAGCAAAAAATGCCTGAAACCTTTAATTACACTCGAAGAGCACTCGAGAGCCATCTGGCGCCTGGGTCGAACTAGAAGGGCGCTCTAGCGTCAGTGTATTTTTGTATATATACACAACTAAATGGAAGCTAGTGTTGAGCCATTTGTTTTTATAGATTTTGTTGCTGCATGTCTTTCCTCCAGC
This sequence comes from Sarracenia alabamensis, assembly GCA_035668455.1. Classification (NCBI taxonomy): domain Eukaryota; kingdom Viridiplantae; phylum Streptophyta; class Magnoliopsida; order Ericales; family Sarraceniaceae; genus Sarracenia; species Sarracenia alabamensis. The sequence goes on from JAULLH010053150.1 coordinate 5,873, forward strand.
TTCTGTCTTGGCCTTCCCTTCATCCTTATGCTTTTTCATCTCTCTTAAAGCATAATTGGAAGGTTATCAAGGTACTCATACATCCTCCATGCATCATATCTTTTAAGTACCTTGTGTTTATCCATCCATCAACAATATCATACGCCCACCTTCCTCACTCAACACACTTTTGGCTGAGCCAACTCAGAGCCGCCATTGATACGCTGATCGAGAGTGTCTCCCGTGGACACTCTAAAATCAGGGAAGACGCTCAGGGAGCGACGTTAAGAATATCGGAGTTAGACTTCGATGTGTATATGGGTATAAGTCAATTTCTGGTATTTTGAAAACCTTCTTGGTGTGTAGTAAAATATATTTGTGTGTTGGTGCCATGGTTTTCATCCATGGATTACTTTTCCCTATGGTTTCCACGTAAAATCATGTGTACTTATTTTGGGGTTGTTATTGGTTTAGAGTTATATTATTTGTCCTTGGCATTTTTAACTAACTCGATAGTATGTTAGGATCATAAATCAGTTTTGTACGTCAATCGGATAAAATATTATTGCAACGGCTTTAAACCTAATCACCCCATTTACGTTTGGTTAAGTTGTTGGTAGGTATAAATATGAATTGGTATCAAAGATGGGCCCTCACTTTTAGGTCTAACCACCTGAGTTCATCCCTTAGCTACCATGAACCCCGAGTTAGAAAGAGAAGGTCTTTTTGTAACTCGTCTACCGCATTTCGACGGCGATAACTATCCCTACTAGAAAGCTAGAATGAGCGATTTCCTTAATTCCATGGGGATACGTGTTTGGATGTCTGTTGTGCATGGATATAAGTTAGCCAATGTTGAAAACACCACCACTCACGAAACTCAAGACAAGACGGAATCTGAATTGACGACGGCGGACAACTCTTGTGCCGAGTATAACTACAAAGCACTTGGTGCAATACATAGAGCCCTGAGTCCCAGTGAATTCTCCGAAATTTCACATTGTGAGACAGCAAAAGAGTCTTGAGACATTCTCTAAGTCACTCACGAGGTTACCCAGACAGTCAAGAGCTCTAATCTTCAAATGTCGACAACTAGGTTCGAAGAACTTAGAATGTTTGATAGTGAGGCCTTTGACCACTTCTATTCCAACCTTAGCAAGATTGTTAACTCATTCTTTTCTTTAGGTGAACCCCTCACATCCTCAAAAGTCATGAGGAAAATTCTAGACATAAGGTTACTATCATCGAGGAATGTAACGATGTGGATTCCCTCAAGGTTTAAGAGTTAGTAGACAAGCTTCAAACCTACGAACTTAATCATTTATCATCCCGAGGTATCTCTTCTAGCTCTGGTGAGGGTGTGGCTTTAAGATCTGATCATTTCAACCTTACTGATAGGGATGATGACTTAGTCGATATTGACGAGGAGGACCTTGCCATTCTTGATAGAAAATTTCACAACTTTGTCAAATTCAGGATGTGGGAAACCTCAAATAAATCAACCCCAAGATAATTCTCCACCTCAAGAAATCTCTCTCCTAATGCGAATGATCAAAGTCTTGCCAACCCCTCCTCTAGCTCAAACAGGGCTCAAGGCATCCAATGTCATAAGTGCAATGGTTTTGGTCCTATTAAGGCCAAATGTTCAAATCTTCTGAAAAGAATAAAGAGAAAGAACTTTACCATCACTTGAGATGATGACAGTGCAGAAGAAGTTGAAGCTCATATTGAGAACGACAATATCTCAAATGACAAGGATGCAAAATCTAAATATACCGTTCTTGTTTCCACCATGAGCTCTGGTGATTCCTCAATCCCAACTAGTCCTTCTATTGGGCCCACCGATGAGACTACTCAAGCAGTCGGGCCATCGTGTGAGATCAGTGAGGATGTTGGAAGTCATAAAGACGAGGAAGCAAATGAGTCAAAATCCACCCATGGAACATATGAGGATCTTTTGGTGAAATTCCTCAATCTCAAGATGGATTATGAGAAGCTGATAGAAGATTATACGTCCCTTGAGAGGGAATCAAATATCCTTGAAAGTGATGTTACCGCTCATAATTTGAGATAGTCACTCTTAATGTCTGTCAAGCTAATATTTCTTACAATCCCTCATCCGTAGGGAAAGAGAGACTAAAAGACCTGGAAGAGTTAACGGATTCTAGGTCAAGAATCATCTCTCCCGAGACCGATCTTGTAGAGCTCTCTTCAATAATGAAGAGAAGTGAAGTCACTTCTCAGATCACTAAGCTCTCCCACTCTTTTCACGACCGTAGTGGTCTTGGATATCTAAACCCCCCTTCATTGTCAGAATCCTCTTCTAGTAACTCTAGAAAGATCTCATTCGTTAGACCATCTACATCGATCCCCGTACCCTTTATTCCGGATGTTGGCCTTCAAGTGTTGAACCTTCCAGCTACTGATCAAAGAAAGCACTAAAGATCTTCAACAATAATATCTTATAAACGGAGGGAATCATTGCCTTCCTCCTCCTTTCAAGACGATTTATGCTCGATTGATCACCCTGGAATGAATCCGACAATGATAGTTCACCATGGGAAGGAGTCAATGTTTGTTAGTCACCCGAGAAGAGTAGTTGTTCCCCTTACTATTCGTATTCGACGTCCAAATCTTCCTTCAGGAATAAGCCACCTCCATTGTGCCACTACTATGAGATAGTAGGTCACACAAGTCCAAACTGATATCGTCTTAAAGGAGACCAAACTAGAGAGAAACGTCCTAAGCGATATTCAATTTGTGAACCCACAAGCACATGTTCATCCCCTTCCAAGTGCGAACAAGCTACGTCATTAAGCCACTTAAATGAGCTGGCATATCAATCATCATATCTTGTCGCACAAATTGAAAAACTATCCCTAGCCTTGTCTAAACCTGGTTACCCTACTTGTAGACAAAGACACAATTCTCCTAGGAAGCTACCTCCTCAAACTTAACCTAGACATGTTATCATCACCCCTCCTAATGAAGGGAGATAGCCATCCAAAGAATGGGAGATAGCCCTCCAAAGAAGGCAAACTCTCATGGTATGAAATGTCCATGGAGTAAGGGGCACCATCATCCTTCCTCGATGTTCTCTAACTAAGAGCTTATGGTATAGCTAGTAGCTTCTACCGCTTATCACCGGATGTTTTTGTCTTTTCCATTCTCCTAGTACTAATCTCATCGTCAATGTGTTCATTCCTCAAGTAATGTATTTCTTCTTGAGATGTCAAAAGAAAGTCGATATAACATATATGTTTATTGAATTTCTTTTTTTTTTTGTCCGTCGCATGCTTGTGTGCCTGACGAGCTATAATGAACATGAATACGAGACAAGGCATCTATCACTTATACACTGCATAATTATTTGACAGATTTCAATAATAATTGGATTTTCTTCATGTATCCTATATAATTTCGCATGTATATACTACGAGTTGGTGGTCAAGTTGGTTCTGTCTATTGCCCACACTTCTTGGGATCAAAATGCTTGTACTTCACAAGTTGGATCAATCTCTAGTCATTATGTTATGACCATGCAGTCCTTGATTTAGGTTGATCTATGTTTTTGGTCTACTTTTAGATACTTTCTCTCCCCATGTTTCACATTCGAACGACCATCTGTTATAGGTGTAAGTCATTACTCTGTATGAGTAACCATCTATGTTCGGTGTAAGTCGTCATTCCTGCGTCCCCTTACGAAAAACAAAAATATTATTTATATATGTTATATATACATATTGTTATGTATCACAATTCTCACACACAAAAAAAATGTGTGTTTGACCGTATCATGGCCTGGGTTAGATATGGGCAAAAGATTACGTGCGTGTCTCTTGGTTAACAAGATTGAAGTTTGTGCACGAATCATAAGGTCAAAATATCCTTGGATTTGTCTTATAGGTTCAATCAGATGATTCATCTCCATGCGATTGGACTTGTTCCCATCTTGTACCTTTCCAAGCATTTTGTTCCTTCGCACGGAGTTCTCCATTCCCCTTAAATAGGAGGTTGATATGAACCACTTAGACTTGAGTTAATACTTGGAGATTATATATTGATTCATTGATTATCAAATTTTCATGCATATCTCTCGAGTATTATGTTCTTATGTATGTCTCTTGGTTGACTCTTGTCTGATTGTCATTCTTGTAATATGCACTCCTCTTCTATATGTTGTATATTTTCTTTTTTGCAGGATTTTTTTCCTTGGGTATTCTCAGGTTGAGGGGGAGATATTTAGAGAATAGTTATATGAGTATTAACTCATTTATGGGGTTGTTCTAGCATAGGGGAGTGATCTCATAAGTGTACATTTCATTTTCCAACACTCAATTTATTTTCCTTAGAACTCTCTTCCAGTGGGAAGTGCTTGAAAAGCACTTGAATAGCGCTAGAGCCCTGAGCACACGAGCGGCACAAGAAAGCTCCAGCACAGCCGTAGGTGAATGTACCATAACAGAAAGTCTTTCTCTGGCCTACCCGCTCTAGTGACTTAACCTCTATCACTCTCCATAAGTGTATCGTTCGCCCTTGGTTCCCCCTTTCAGCGGTCCATCATTTCAAGTCGCCATCCCATTTTTGTCAACATCGATTCAATTTCCATGTTAGTCGGTCTTACTCATTCAGTCTCATTTACCATTCCTAATGAAAGTGTGTATCACTGTCCTCCTTCTCGCCACACCTCGGGTAACAGCTCACCTTCTATGGTTTCTACTAATCTGTTGGCCTATCATTTCGAGGAGTTGCACATGATGCTCAACGCATTGTTTCTAGCACTCCATCGTCGGCTTGACTTGATTAGAAATCAACCTCAGGACCTCAATTCTAGGACTACAATCCTACATAGAGATGTACAAAGAATTGGACATCAGATGCTTGACTTTGATCGAACACTTACCAGACCTCAATACCGTACGAGTGCAATCCATCAGTGCATCGGGAGGCTGGTTACACCAAATGGTGGACCCATTGCAGGATTAACTTCAGGCTGCAAGTCTCTGCTTCTGTTTACTCTATTTTATCCCTTTATTCTCCGTATGTATTTCTGAAACAAAAAGTAGGAGAAAGCACTGCTAGGGGAGAAGAGGGAGAATACATAGTTTTTACAAATTGTATCAAAACCCCTATGGCGATCATCTGTTTATAATGTTATGACATGATTAGTCAAATTCTTGTTTTGCTACATAATGTATGCCTACCCTACGAATTATGTCTGTCTTTGTTTTAATGCATGATATTACTTGAAAATTTACCCTGCTATGACTACTCTTAATCTGTAATTATGTTTTATTATTTTATCACATATATGCTTCATGTTGGTTTTGATTTTTCTGTTCAGTGAGCAAGTACATACTATTTATACAAGCCTTATAGTTTAGATTAGGGTCTCGCATATAAGTGAGTTGATGGTTCTTATGTGTTCCCATAGATTGCTCTTCTTGTATAAGTTTATTTATTTTAAAGGTTTACTCTAAGAAATTCCAAAGGGGGAGACTGTTAGTATTTTTGCTATTCTCGGGTTGAGTACAAAACCATTGTGTTTATACATTCAATTTTGGGGGAGACTGTTAGTATTTTGGCTATTCTCGGGTTGAGTACAAAACCATTATGTTTATACATTCAATTTTGGGTTTGGGGTTTTGGTTGTTTGTGTCTAGGTCCTCCATCCATATCACATTCATCATGCCCTCTCCAATCCGATCCGATACAAGGTATGTGGCACCCACATACACAAACCTATATGTATTCATCTTATCATATACTTTAGGGTAGTTTGTGTTTGTGTTGCCTTCAAGAATTCATGAATATTCCTTGAATTGTAGGCACTGGCATGCGAAAGAGACACTAGCACCATCAAGTGCCTTCGAATGCTCAAGGAGCACTCGAGCGGCATCGAGCGGCCAACATTATTTGTGCATTTCTCGATAAGCTGATAATTAAGATATTGAAGCGCTCGTAGAGCATCCATGGAGCGCTTGAGCACTTCTGTTCAATGTCTTAGTTCTCTTTGTCAAGAGTTGGGTTTTTCAGGTGCTCGTAGAGCACTCGAGCTCAGCGTTAAAACCCTAATCAACTCTCATTGTCACGGGTAGAAGAAGCCTGAAATCTTTAACTGCGCTTGAATAGCACTCGAGCGCCATCTGGCACCTGCGACGCACTTGAAATGTGCTCTACCACTGGTGTATTTTCCTATATATATATATAGCTAAACGATAGCAAAGGTTGAGCCTTTTATTTTGAGAGATTTTGTTGATGTTTGTCTTTCCTCTAGCTTCTCTCTAGGCCTCCCCTTCATCTTTATTACTTCTCATCTCCATTGAGGCATAGTTTGAAGGTTGTCAAGATATTCATATATCCACCATGGAGCATAAGTTTTAAGTACATTGTGTTCATCCATCCATCAACCATATCATACACACACCTTCCTCACTAAACACATTGTTGTCCCAGGTATCAACCCAAAGGGGGGTGAATGGGTTGCTTGGAAAACTAGTAGCCTATTTAAAAACTTTTACTTTTAATTAATTAATCACACACAAGAGATAAAGAAAATGTGCTCAAATGTAAATAGTAAGGGAAAGAGATACTAAACAGTGATTTATAGTGGTTCAGTCCTCTTGATCTACTTCCACTCCTTAAGCGCCTTGGGAACTTTAAATCCACTAAATCCGATTTCATAAGTAGGTGAATCGAAGCCTCTTACAACCAGGATGCTTGAACGGGTGAAACGTAACCCATTCTTTTTACAAGCAAAGCGGAGCCTTTACATTGATACAGATTGATTGGTAGGGATTGTGATGACCTCCTTTATTAGAGGATATACAAATTTAAAAATCACTACAAGTCAATCACTTTCAAGTATTCAATATACAATAAATGAACAAAGGAGGGTGGTTGAGAAAACTAGAGAGAATTACAGAGTAATAATCGACGACGAGTAAATAGAAAATAAATGTGTTCTTCCTCGTAGTAGGTTATGGCTCAATGAATGCAATAGTGTGTGTATGTATCTTAGATTTTTTTGGTCTTCAAAACCTATTCCATGTATAGCCCATGAAGAAATCTGAATGTTGGTGTGCATTTAATGCTCCAATGGTGACCGTTTAAACTTCTAATTTTGAAATCCTGCACAAAAGTGTCGAAATTTCTGTTGGAAGTATTGAACCTTTCTCGGCTTGCTGGGATTGTGACGAACTTTGCATGAAAGGGATGAACCTTGCTTGAACTGCACCGATGGAAAGTGTCGAACCTTACTTGAGATCGAAGAGAGAGAAAAGGCTCAGTATAAAGGTGTCAAACAATATGGGCCTTGTGTCGAACATTTTGTTTCCGCAACCAGAAAAGTGTCGACCCTTTCTTCAAAAGTGTCAAACTTTTTCTTCATAGTCTTCAGTTTGAACTTTGCTTCGAGATCTGACGAACTTATCTTCTAAAGGGACGAACTTGAGACATCATAAATTATCGAATCTTTATATAAAGGTGTCGAACCTTTTTCTCTTGAAACTTCAATGCTGAGTTATCCTTTGTCTTAGTGAAAAGGGATGAACTTATCTTAGGAAGGGAAGAACTTATGTTGAGAAGGGACAAGCTTGACACATCAGGAAGTGTCAAACCTTTACCCAGAAGTATCGAACCTTTTGTATCAAATCCTCATACTTGAATTGTACTTATTCATTGTGAAAGGGATGAACCTTTTCTTGAATGTGATTAACTTGTTCCTCCTCTCAAATAAGTGTCGAACCTTTATAGAAAGGTGTCAAACTTTTTCTACGGTTCAATGCTTGAGCAGAAAGTGGTGAACCTCTGGACTGAAAGTAACCAACTTCTTCTCCCTTTAACAGAAAGTGTCGAACTTTCTAATAGAAAGTGTCACACTTTTTATCTACTAAAACTAATATCTATGACTTGAACTTTTCAAAGTCTTTTCTCTAGAGGCTTTGTTCAAAGACTGTTGGTGATAAAATTTTATATTAACAACCCTTCAAAAACGTTTAAAGTTGTACCTTAAATTCCTGAAAAACTTATAAAGATACAATCAAACATTAGTACCAACCAAATCAATTGGTTGTTATATGTCAAAATAAAGAAAAGAACTTGATTGAATAATTGTTGGGCTAACAATCTCCTCCTTTTTGACTATGACAACAATTGATTTGTTTATGAGACAGATAAGATAATCAACAATAAGCTCCCCATAAACATGTGCATACATGTAAGAATCAAATATAATATGCATTAATATAATGTGTATATGTTTTCAAAATTCTAAAGCAGAGCGGGTCTATGAGGATTAACCCCGATTATCATCTGTCATGCACTTTAGAATTAATCAACATATGAACATTAGATAAATGAATATTTTCTTGATTTAGTTTAGGGAAAGCATCGGAGAGATATAAAGAAAAAGAATAATTTTGACAACAATATCAACAAAGAAATATTCAATCAAATTTTTTCTTTATTGCTCCCATTTAGACAAGCAATCATATCAGAACATATGATAAGGAATATGATAAAAATATAGGTACTGAGTTTAAATCCATATCAAAATCCATATGTCAAATGTTTAAGACAAAAACTAATTTCAAATTTTAAAAGCATATCATAAAGTGAAACATAAGTTTTGAGAACAAGTTCTAAAAGCATTCAACAACAATTTAGTAGCTATACCAAGCAATGTACTGAGCAATTCAGCAATGCAATCACATAGGCAAAAAAATTAGGCAAAGCAATATTGATAGTTTATCTTACCAAGAATCTCAATGTAATCTCATAGGCAGTCAAGAAAATAAATTTTTTCATTCATAAAGAATTGGATCTAACAAATTCAAACTACCTCTATCTATTTCATTGACAAACATCAAACATCTAAATCAAACACCCAAATGT
>JAULLH010054236.1:0-21524 GCA_035668455.1 Sarracenia alabamensis
GGGATGCCAAACAGCGCCCCGTGCTGTCGGGCTATAGCAGCGAAGCTGCTATTCTTCGCAACAGAGGAAAGCAAATAGGGAGAGAAAGAGAGGAAAAGGGGAAGGAGAAGAAGGAGAGGAGAAGGGAGGAGACGAGCGGCGCCCGCGCCACCTCCGGCCTCCGACGCCGCCGACAAGAGAGAGGAGAAGAGAGAAAGAGAGATCCAACGTGGGAGGAGGACCACCACCGTTTGCGCCGAACCTCCACGTCACCACCCGCTACCATCCGATGATCTTGGGTTCGAATTTTGGGTGTTTCTCTCTGATTAAGATAGGATCTACTACTAGCCTTGATTAATTTGTGTACTACGTGTTGATTTCGGTTCTAGTTAACTAAATCAAGGGTTTGAGGAAAATATGGTTTATACCTAGGGTTTATAATGGATTGAGTTATATATGGATATTTGCTTCAGGTGTATGAGAGCTTCTGGACAATGATGTATCATGTCTCTTTTCGTCATTACAGACACTGATGCACAATCGAGAGATCCCCAAATGTGCGGTGTTTATGTATCTGAGATATATGAGTATCTTCACACCTTGGAGGTTAGTGGGATTTTGTTCTTTCTTTTTCTATTTTTGGTTTCTTTCGGATATGGATGGGTCCAGTTTTGAGTAATCTAAAACTTGTAAACCACGAATCTATTCAATTTGCTTGGTCACTTCCCAAAACTTAGATCTCTTAGGTGGTTCAACAAATTTTGATTTTTAGAGGCCTTCCTTTCCGTAGGATTCAAACCCATATGGTTTTTTGACTTTTTTTTTTCGAAAGAGAAAGAATAAATTAAGATCGAATGAATCTTGTAAGACTTTCAATAAGTCTTTCGATTTCTTCTAGAATGAGATGAGTAAATTAATCATCTATTTACTCGTCTCTTTCTGTTTAAAGAAAACATTTTGAGAATACGCTAAACTTTATCTCTGATCTTCTTTTGTTTGAAGAAAGGAAGGAGTCCAAATAATGGATAATTCTTTTTAGTTAAAGAATCTCTATTTAATTGATCATTATATAATATTCCTAATTCTTTTTAGTAATGGAATCTTAATGATTTCTGAATTGATCAAACAGATGTGCTACATGCACTATGGGTGACCAATTGAATATATATAAGAGACAAAGACTAAACACTCAGTATTTATAGTTTATTCAGATTAAATTCAAAGCACCCAGAGTTTAATCTTTGTTTCATATCTATATTTGACTGGATCAGTAGTGGCAAGTATTATTTCTTGAGCATAAGATTCTTTTCATTGGTTTGAATTTGAAGATACATTCATTTTAGAGTTTTTGCCTTTTAGTTTGGCAGTGGGAATTGATTTGGTTTTTGGTTTTGTGTCCTATTGGTTGCTAATTTTAGATGGAGGAGAAGATGAGACCAATGTAATATTACATTGAGAAAGTCCAGAAGGATGTGAACGCAAATATGCGTGGGATTTTGGTGGATTGGCTGGTGGAGATTGCAGAGGAGTACAAGCTTTGCTCTGATACTCTCTTTCTATCTGTCTCTTACATCGATAGGTTTTTGTCAATAAATCCTCTCAACAGGCAAAGTCTACAATTGTTGGGTGTTTCTTCAATGCTCATAGCATCGTAAGCCCCCGGTCCTATCGAATGAATCTTGTGAGTGTTTAAAAAACTTATAGTTTATAGACACCATTAGTGCTCTTTCCATTATCTATATATTGATAATTGTGATTTAATTGACTAATTATTGTTGCTATTTGCTTTTTGATTTTGCAGAAAATTGACCAAGATTGTTCAAGAAAAATACAAAGTAAGCTAAACTCTCTCTGTTGTGTGTGTATTTGTCTCTTATCGGTGACTCATTTGGTATTTATTTAAATTTTTGATGTTCTGCAGACTCCCAATCTGGAGTTGGAATTCTTGTCTTACTACGTAGCAAGAGTTAAGTTTGTTGGATTATGGCTGTGTGAAATTCTTACCATCCTTAGTGTCGGTATCTGTAATGTTTCTTTCAAGGTTTACAATCCTACCAACATTGCATCCTTGGGTAAAAAAATCTAACTTTAAATACTCCACAAGCCCCAAACTCATGCAATGGAAGTTGTAAATTAATCTTATATGCTTCAGTTCTTTTAGAGAAAAAATGTTTAGAATTCAAAATAAATAGTTGAGATAAACACTTTCATTCACGATGTATTAACGCCCCGATTGGCAAATAGCTTAAAAGTTAGCTTTTTGTATTTTTAACCAAAAAGTTAAATTGGATTCAAGTTATGTTGTTGGTAATTTAGTTTTTAAGTTTGTTTTTTTAAAGTTAATTGTTTGATTAAAAATCCATTTTTAAATTTTTTTTTGTTCAAAGTGGACAAATTTATCATTTTTTATATTTGGTACTAATAAATTTATGTAGTTGATAGTAGTAATAAATAAGTTATAAATAAGAGGTATTATTGTATTTTAAAAACGACAGGAGTTTAAATAAAATATTCTGAGAGTTTGTCTTTTTATTTGACATTTAGGCTTTTTAGTTTTTTTTGTTCCTTTTTTTTTGTCATGCCCACAACTTTTGCTTTTTGGATTTTTTTAATAAAAAAGCTAAAAAAAACCCAAGTTCCGAATTAAGTTCTACTTGTGATCCACAATATATGAAGTTAAATCCACACCCTCAATTAAAATTATGGTTACTTTCTAAGATGGTTTTTGTATATGCTTCTGTAGAGTTCAGCACTACAACATTTTTCTGAATATAAGCCGACAGATTTGAAGGAATGTGTTCTTATTATACATGATTTGCAATCAAGTAAAAGGGGAGGTTCATTGGAAGCAGTAAGACAGAAATACAAGCAGCATAAGGTAAACCTATCTCATTGAATTTGGCTAAAAACATTATTCCGAAGTCAGTTTCTCAATGTAATGTTTTTCTATTTTTTTTGACGATTATTTTCACTGAAATCTTCAACTTCTCCACTGCCATGCTGGAAAGTGCGTTGGCACTGAAGTATAACAATATCACTGTCTTTCAACCATTAAATCCCTTCTGATTCAAGAATATATTGATGTGACCAATAATGAAATTCATACATGAAGTTTTTTGTTGCTCCCCTTAAAAGATGTTGCTCCTTTTGCAAGAAGTTCTTTAGGTCAGTCTACATTGCTTGTGATACATAGAATTCTCACATACAAAAGCCTCCTTGCTTTTATCTTAAGTTAATCTATAAACAAGTTGATCCTATTATCTCAATGTCAAATCTATGGTTAACCCTTGATTTTGAATTAATTGAGCATGTCACATCAGTTACAAGGAATTATTTTTTCTTTCAAGAAGCCATAATGAGTATGCTTTTGTGTCTATATCTCAACAACTAGAATAAAAGCCATCCGAAGCATATGTTTGATTGAAATCCGTCTAGTGTCAATATCCATGTAATCAAACTCAAATTTTCACGGTGGTCATTGAATGATGGTCAAGAAAAAGAATTTCTATCTTTATAGAGGTTGTCAATATTCCACATAAACTTCCAAAAACACCAACATTCGGGCTCCATGAAAAAGGTAGAAAAATAATTACACGTGAAGCTGATTGGGACAAATAGATGGCAACGTTTAGGTCATCGGGTTAGTTGCAACAATTTAAACACAGTTCATATTACTTAACTAAAAACTTAGCACTTACATAATCCATCAAGTTTGTCTTAATCACTTAACCCAACATTGTTGGTCTCTAAAGATTGCAGACAATCCTTAGGGTCTTGTGATCTTATTGCGATGAAGATTTTCACTAGAATTCAAGTTTATACTTTCAACATTCCCCCTAAAACATGATTCCTCATCTGAGACCCATTCCATATTTATTATGCCAACACTTTTGCTTCTACCTTTTTTGCAAAGTTTACGTGTTCATCAATTCCATTGTTTGCTATCAGTGCACTCATTACAATATGGCCATATTAATGACAGTTGTAACATCACACCTTTTTTGTGCACTCATTACTGTAGTGCAGTGTCCATATTCCTGGCAATTATAGAATTGCAAATGGCTCTTGTCATGTACATGTTTGCCTCCTCCTCTGCCTCACAAGACGACCACTTGTCGTCCTCTACTCTTTCTAATGGGGCCTCTTCTGCCTCTTCTTCTATTATATCCTCACCCACATTATCCACGGACTCTTCTTATCTCTTTGTGATCTCCCCCATTGTTCTTCCGAGTCTTCCTCTTCCTCTGGTTATCTATAATGACTTATAGTGTCATGTAAGTAGGTTCATATGTCTTGTCCTGATACATGATATCAATACTGGTTAGGACACCTCTGAAGTATGTTAGGTCCATTGCCTGTTTGAATTGGCTCAGTTGATGACATAATTGTAAATATATAAATTGTTGACTGGGCAACGTGAACCTATGCTAAATGGACTTCGGGTGTAGGTTTATAAGATTCCATAATGCATTTCATGCATAATATGAAAATTTATGCAGTCTTATTGTAAATTCAAATTATTTGTTGATAACTTGATATACGTTGTTGAGCTAATTTCTTAACAAATTAAGCTTTCGGGACAGTTGATGACTTAAGATGGTATCAGAGCTCTAGTTCCACAAGGCCTTGGGTTCAAGTCTTGTGATATGTTTTCTTATTGTATTTGTTTTTATGCAGTTTGTATTTTGTGCACCTATTCAGTTTGTTTGTTTCTCTATGTGCGAGACAGGTTGCACGTGACGGGGGGTGTTGATAGCTTGATATACATTCTTAAGTTCATTTCTTAACAGTGTAAGCTTTTGAGACAGTTGGTGAACTTAACATTATTAAATAATTTTTTTTTGTGGCAAAATGTCCACTTAAAATATCAGACACATCTCATACTCTTTGTCTATGTGTCGATATACATACTTTATGCAATTTAGAAGAGTTCATGTACCATAGACGTGAATCCAACGTCATTTTGGCCGGGAAAAGTCATCACTGCTGTGGAGTTCAATCTGTATTGTAAATGACGAAAATAGATTACACAACCAGTTCTTTATCAACTGCAGTTTAATTTCTTATTTCTGTTAATAGCTGCAACATATGACAGACCATTTTGGTCCAGGCTTTGGATGCTGCTTTTGCACATTATGATGCAGACTTACAGAAGAGGTCAGCAAAGAATTCGGATAGGCCCAATGGTTTTGTGTAGGAGGAGCAATCAGCAATCAGCCTTCTATTGCCCGACCAGTGTTCGCCTCATTTTCCCTTACCCTTCCTCCGGTTACATTATATACAAATGTAAATCTTATGAAATTTTGCTCTGAGATTGTCCATGAGAAAACAATCATAGAAAAAATCTCATAATTTATATTGAACAATTTGAGGTAACACTTGTATATCTAAATCTTGAAAAAGGTTCCGGGATGAATGTTACTTAAAGGGGGATATTGGGGTATATCAAATTGGGGTTCCTAAAGGGATCTTGGGATGATTGAGCAAGCAGAGTGGAGGTTGGTTCACATTAGAAGAAGGTTGAAATCATGGCATTTGTTTCCATTGGCCATGTTTGATGTGTCAAATTGGATTAGGGGATAAGATAGAGAAGCAAGGGCCTATTTGTTTATTTGGATATAAATTGATAGATATAAAATATTGTCGGATATAAATGTAGATATAAAATAAATGGATATAGGATGAGATATATTATATTAAAATATATACATATATCATGTTTATTTTTTGATGGATATGAATTTGTAAAATATAAATAAAATATATTTAAATATATAAATCCGTTGGGAGTCTCCTCCCATATTGGAAGAAAAGTCTCAACCCTTTTGGTACAAAAGTAGGCTATGATTCCCAAAGAGAAAGAAATGGTTTTATATAAACTTAGCAACTAGTTCTCTTTATTGTTGTCAGCCTTATTCGAGTTAAATATCGAATAAAAATATATTTTGGTATTTATCTTGAGAGTCCTGCTACAGATACAATAATTTTGTTACCACAATTTTACTACTTTCCAAAAAAGGAAAAAACAGTTTTTTAGCGACTGTTTACAACTGGTTTTTAGCGACACAAACTGTTTTAGATGACACTTGCAACAAAATTACAAAAAAAATTGTTGTATATGTAGTTTTTTTTTTTCCTTATTTTGATATCTTCTTTGCACTTGATATATATTAACTTACTCTCTGGGATTTGATATTCGTGGATATAGATCAGTTTTGGATATCATATTCATTCTTTTTGTCTAATCAAACACTAAATATCCATATTCATCATCCATATCCCCTAAACAAGCAAGGCCCAATATGTAAGTCTCAGCAAATTATTAGGTACTCTCAGAGTCCATGTTAGTAATGTTACGTGGTACTTTTATCAAATAAATGATCAGAACCTATATAATATGAGGATCATTTTTTTGGTCTCTTAACTACACAACAAATATAGGTCATTATATTTCTATAAATAATTTGTTGCTACCATATTGAGTGAGTACAACATAAACTTGCCATATGATATTTTGGGAAAACAAAATAATAATTACTTGTTTCATGTTTTTTTTTATATATATATTTTTTATCCTTAGATAATAAAGAAAGATAATTTGAATAGAAAATAAGTTGTCCTAAGGCTATGAAGTCCCTCATATCATATGGATATCATATGGGGGACCATGGAGGACTAATACTTCAGTTTAGAGTAAATAAAAGTGTTAATAGTTTGTGGAAGGTGGTGTATCACTATTTTTTTTTTTTTTAAAGGGTTTACCTAGCAATTTGACTTTAAGTTTAGTTTTTTTTTTTTTTTTCTTTTTTTCCCCTCCCCTGTTTTAAGTCAAATAATAATAACTAGTGGTGAAGTCCATGCAGGTATATATGTGTATTTTAAAATTAAATTAATAAATAATAAAGTAAAAGAATAATTTAATTTTAAAAGTGTCAGCAATTATAATCTTTAAACTTGATAATAGAATAAAAGTTTAATGGATAAAATCAAATGGAACTGTTGTGATATTAAAAAATTAATTAAAGACATTTTTTTGTATCCAAAATATTCACCCAGCTTTATGACACTAAATAGGTGCTGTCTTCCTCTATACTAATTAGATAATAATATATATTAAATTGAATATAATTTGAACTATTAATACCAAGATTAAATATTTTATGATTGTTCATTTTTTTTTTTTTGAAAAAAATAATAAAAATGCTAAATAAGTAATTTAAAATAACAAACCAAACGAGATAATTATGACATGAGTTGATATTAATATTTTGTCACCTCACAATTCACATAAATGTGTACTATCCATCTTATCTACACCCATGTGTGAGAAAAGTTGACTTATAGACTTTCCTTTATTAAGTTCATTAAACATAAGTATATATTTTACTTTCTAAATTTTTAAAGACTTTAATAAATATACTAAAAAAAAATAACTTGAAAACATAAGGAGACAATTATCATGTAAGGTAATATTGATACTTTGTGCCATCCGACACAAATGTGTACAATATCTTATAATCGATATTGACATTTTGTGTCACCTCACACAAATGTGTACAATTTTTCGTAATATTTGCTGTCAACGTTATGAGAAAGCAATGTTGATTTATACATCTTATAATCTAATTAAATATAAGTATTTGACAAAGGTTGAGTTATAGATTTTTGTTTGTTAATCTAATTAAACACAAGTATTTTACTTTTTTAGGAAGAAAAAAAATCTTTAGAAAGTAATAAGTTTGCCGGGTTTAAAAAAAAAAAAAAAAAAAGAAGTTTAAACCACCATAGAGTAAACAATGTGATTTATCTATTAATTTTTTGAGAAATTTAGGGAGAAATTCAAATATCATTTGATATTTTTGATTTAGTTCAGCGAAATAATTTTAAGGAGTTTAGTTTCATTTCATTAAACTAATAAATTTATCGGTTTAAAATCTAAAAAACTTTCTCATATTATCTAATTGATAAATTTATTAGTGAAATTAATTAAAATAAAATTAATGAGATTAATCGTCTTATCATGACTAAAAAAACTAATTCTTAAATTTTTCTAATTTTTACAATTTTAAATAAAAGACTAAAAACCTGACTTTATCGGTCTCCCAAATGAAGCCGTAATGCACCAAACAGGACCTTGTCCCTCCCTATCCGATTAGCCAATATAACCCCATTTCACGCGAGTCCAAGACCACGCTGGTGGCCCCGTTGGGCAATCAAAAATGTCTCCTCAAACTGGGACAGTGTTTAATATTTGTTAGCGCAACTTTTAGTTGCAATAATACATTTGTTGAAAAAAGAGAAACCGAAAGGGACAGCCACTGGAACAAGATTCCTCCTCAGTCCTCAGCATAAACCCGCCTTTTATCAGCCCAACTTTGCGTTTGAGGAACTTTGAATTCAATTGCTGTGTGCTTAGGAGGAATTTTTGGCCACTTCTCTCCGCAATCATGCCCCCCGAACAGAGCGCCGTCTCGGAAGAGCCCATCGATGTTTCTGAACCTGAAGAGCCGCAGCAGTATCCACCTCCACCTGAGTTCAACAGTGAGCAACTCCTATTCCTATACTCTCGACTGTGATTTTTTTTTTTTTTAAACTTTTGAGTTTACAATTAAATCGTGAAGAACCCCTCCATGCCCGAACAGAGCGCCGTCTTAGGCTTTAACAAGTGGAAGTGTTAAACCCTAACGCCGCCGCCTTAGGTTTTTTTTTTTTTTATGTGCGCCTTAGGGTTTAACAAGTGTAACATTTTGTTTTACTTCTTATTTCATCATACGATTATAAAGCGTGATACTCTTATATTAACTCTGCATTATTTTTGTTAATTTGTTTTCTTGTCATTTTTTTTTTTTTTTTTTTTTGGACGACGAAGAATCACCCCCGGGCAGGGCCCTTTGGACCCACCTCGGGTTTGTAAACTCCGGATACAGGTTGCCAATCGATAGCCCCTGTATCGGTTAAATACTCGGTCTATCCCAACATGAGTCGAACTTGAGACCTCTGCGTTTGCCTGACGGGGTTTGGCCCTCCCTGGGCTAACCCGGCCGGTTTTTTCTTGTCATTTTTCTTATCCATTATCAATGATTTCTAAATGATTTATTATTATGTTACAAAAAAATTTTAAAAAAATAAATTATAAAAGAGAAGAATCAATGCAAAATAGAAAAGGTAAAAGAAAACAATTAATATTTTTGAAGTATTTTTCTGGTATATATAAAAATAATCTATATATATAATTATATAAAACAAAATTAGGGAACGGTTCGGTTCGGTTACATATGGTTTTTATTGAAGCGTAATCTCAAATCTGTGAACCAAACTATAATAAACGGTTTTTAACCAAACCGTTTGCCAAAAAAATGGAATGGAACCATCTTTTATGTATGGGTGGCAAAAAAATCTGACATGGTTGTTCCCTTGTACTTTAGAAGTTCTAATTATTGGTCTTGTACCACTTGAAATTACTTTAAGTTGACAATGCGTAACAATAATATCCTGATTGCATATGTTGCATTAGGTGTTTGTAAGTACATTTTGTGATAATTTATTTGCCTTTTTATTTTAGATTTTGTGAAATACTCTTCACCCAAGAACCGTTTGCAAGAGTACACTCAAAAATATGCCTTACCGCACCCGAAATATCAAACAACTAATGAAGGAGATCAGCGTGGTCCAAGGTTCAAGTCCTCTGTATTGGTGGATAAATCTTGGTACACAACTCCAGTCACATTTCCAAATCGAAAGGCTGCTGAACAAGATGCTGCCAGGGTGGCATTGTGGGATGTTCTAACTCATAAGATAAAAGATGAAGGATGCACTCTTATTCCCAAGGTCTGTGGCATGCATGATTCTAATTTTCAAATTTCTAATTATATTTTATCTTAATCTTTTTGCTTAGCAACTAGGAGTGGTTGTCACACCGGTTCTACATCTCAACTATATAGGTTAGTTTTCCATTGTTATTTTAAAAGGGTTAATTAGCCTGACAGATTGAGGTTTTCATACCCTTTAGAATCATTGTCTTTTATGACTTGTAATTTATTGCCACTCAAAAATTATTTCGACTCTTTGCCATTGTTCTGATTAATTTTTAATTATTTATAACTAGTTTCTTCTCTCTCCCACTGGATATGTATCACATGCCAATTTGATAATGCTCTAATTACTATTCGAAAATCTACCCACCATAGAACCCTGTTTCAAACCATATCACTGTGTATCGATTTGTTATTGGTTGATTATCACTATCTTTGATAGTCGCACCATCATTTTCATTTTGAACCTGTTCTTTCTACATCACGAATCCATAAGTTCTAGGTTTGGTTGGTTCTATAAGGCAGCAAGACACATCCTTTTAGAGTGGCCATGTTGCCTTATTAGCCGTTTCCCTTTGAAAGCCCCATCAAAATCTCATAATTTCATAGTGGACGCCGCAGAAGGAAGCCATTATTCAATTAAATTGTATAGTGTGGGAGATGTTTTGTTTCTAATGAACAGTGTCCCTAAATTGTAAGATATTTTTGCTTCTCCTGTGATTGAAGTAGGGACGAATGTGCTTGTAAAGAGTGTTTATGGGAGGTAAGTACACAGTGGTGGTTAAATTTGGTTGTTGGGGTTTTGACTTGTGAAGGCCGACCACATGTAGGTTGTACTTTATTAGCTTGTGTTTGCCCTAGCTTTTTTGTAAGCCTTTTGTTTTTGTTTTTGTTTTTTTTTTTTGTAAAAAAGTAGATATGTAAAGATGTGGAAAAAACCAATTGATTACAGTGAAAGGCCATACATGTAGGCTTTTTAAGTGGCTTTTAAGCAAAAAGCCTTGAGAAAAAAATTAGGCCAATTGCAAGCTTAATTCCTTTAATTTTTAGCCTTTTTAAGACTATCCAGAGTCCCATCAAACTGAAATCCTTTTAGACCCCCCTTCCAAAAGAAACAGAGCTGATTTGGACGAGCCCAATGCATCCCTCCTTCAAACCTATAATTACTGCAAACAAACAGCAAGAATCACAAAAGTTGCTATGCAAGTTTTGGCAACAGTGGTGGAATAGCCCCAAACTTCAAGGTCTAAACCATTACATTCGAATATACAATTGCAGACCCTAAAAAATGCCATATTTTAGTAACCATCTTAAACTATAAACCAATTAAATCTCCCCACAAGATCTATGCACTTTTTAGGCAACCTTTGGGTACCTAGAATGGTGTCCATACACCAATAGGAAGGTGCCAAATATACACCCTTATCCCATTCATCTTCCACATAAATACTCAAAGTGTATGTTTGGCACCTTCCTAAAAATTTTGGCTAAAATATCATTCTACCTCTCATGAGCACCATTTTAGGTACCCAAAAGGTACCTAAAAATTTCTCCTTACATCCAGGCAGCAATAGTATTTCATTTTTTCCCTTATAATTGGATCAATTGCTATTACCTCCAAAATGTCATTAGTATGCTATATTCTCTGTGAGATAAAGTGCAGAATTCCTTACTAAGCCATGTTGATGCTAAAAAGTCAGAATTTGCAGTTTAGACTTTTAGTGTCCATGAGAGGTAGAATAATTGGTATTCAATTGCAGTTCCACCTTCAAATTTTTCTGTTGTATAACTGTAAAGCCAGAGTATTTTAACGCTTCTGTTTGATTTATATCTTAGGCGGCGTGTATACAGATGAGTTGATTTCCATTAATAGAACCCTCTACATTATTAGGTAGTTGTGATTTTAGTTATTCAATGATCTCATTTATAGTTTCAACTTTCAACACTTGCACTTTTTTTTTTATAAGAAATACACCTGTTAAGTTTTCTTGGGTGGTTTTGCGAGTCAAGTTTTTGCTAAGGATTTTCTTCATTCATTTCGTTCATCTTACTATCGTCTTCACGTGCAATTGAGCCGCCATGCGTGGTATTATTAGGTACATATCCCACATCACTTCTCTATCTTATTCAAGTTTGATTCATATAATTTAAATGGACCAAAAAATCTCAAAGAGAGTAAAATAAAATGAGATGGTGAAAATTCTTTAGATTAAATATAATACACTTTAATATGCGTTTTCCATGCTTATTGTTAATAACAAAGAATTTTATAAAAATATTATGCAACCATTGAGTCTAAATGATCTAATATATATCATATTAAATCATGATTGATTCTCACCAAAATAGCAATAAAACATTTATTGAAAATATCATTATCATCTTTTAAATCCTTAAACAATATATTTTGACATTTTTCACATAAAAAAAGAAATGAAAAAAATGGTTAAAAAACCTATCGGATTCGTTTTATTCTTATTATGTTCTCAAATCACCAAATGACCGACACATTATGCATGGTAATATTGCATCTTTATAATAAATACACTAAGTTGTATTGTAGTTTAATATTTTCAAAAAAAAAAAGACAAATAGGAGTTCGAAATTTGTGGGATATTGTAATTTTAATAATCACATGAAGCGTAAATAGTGAATCGACTTGTGAATTGAATCGTGAATCGTAAGATTCATCACGATTCTTCAACAAAATAGATTCATCCATAGATTTGTATTGGTTTATGCATGAATCGTGAACTGTAAGATTCTGATAACTATGAATAAATGTTTATTAAAAAAAGCGCTCAGTGTGTGTGTGTGTGTGTGTGTGTGTGTGCGCGCGCGAGTGTGTGCGCGCGCGTGTGTGTGTGTGGATACTGTGGTTCCTCTACGCCTAGAAAAGAATGTTTATTAATTTTGGGTTTGGTGGGGGTGACCGATATATGTCACCTTACTGTTTTGTTGGAGTTAAGATGCAAGGTTTGGAGAATTAAGGTTAAAGAGGAGGTGGCAAGAAGAAGAGTTATGAAATAGGTTTAGGATTTCTCGATCTGTCCCTTTTAAGTTTTACCTCAAGTATTCCTATTAAAGCAATAGAAAGCATGAATTACAAGAATACCCTCCATACATAAACAAGAGAAGTAAATATAAAAATAACTACCGTAACAGTTGTTAAATACTTATTTTCACAACAATATTAGCCAGCTCCTGTTTGTTTCTATACTTGTCACATAACTTCAACTTTGTCGTTTTACTTTACCATTGTAATACTTTGTTTCATTTAATTTGTAGTGTTTTTTTCCCTTGTAAGTGTACAAGGAATGAAAAGGACCCAGGATATGTCTGCACTTTTTACTTTTAGTAGATTGAAATTTCTTCTTTCTCTTCTTTTATTTTTCAACCACCCTCTGATTCTTTTTCCTCCTTTTTTCCCCTCTCCCTCCTATCGTTTATTTAGGATACTGCCTTTAGCAAGTCTATCCTCCATGAATATGCATCTAAGATGAATCTGGATACACCTAAATATACCACGATACAGTCAGAGGGGTTGCTTCCAGTTTTCGTATCTTCTTTGGTATTCAACGGCGTTACTTACACTGGTGAGGCTGGCAGAAACAAGAAAAAGGCTGAGCAGTTGGCAGCAAAGGCTGTTATCCTATCAATCTTGGGTATCATTTCTAAATCTTTTTCTTTTAATTTCACAAAATCATTGTTCAATCCACCCTAGATATATGGTTAAGCTGAGTGTTTCTATCTCCCCTCCACGCATATGTAATTAGGTGGTGTGTGCATTGTGTTGTAGTTCATTATGATGTGTATGCATATTAGCACAATGATTGGAAAACTGGCTTTAAACCGACTCATTGGGCTTTTTAGCTTTAAGCCAAAAAAGCCAAAAAGTTTGTCTTTTATGAACTTCTTAAATATTTTGGGCTAATTTTTTTACTTTTTCAATTTATCATGATAAAACAAATCTAAAGTATGGCCAAAAAAAAGTTAAAAATTGTTCATTAATGACGAAAAAGGCACTTTAAGGCTTTTAAGTGCCTTTTTTTTTTGTCTTATTTGAACTTATTTTATTTTTTGGTTGAACTTTTTTACTTTAGTGTTATCTTGTAAAGAGATAAATTTAAAAAGCATAATCGTTTGAACTAAAATAAAAAATTTTCACCAAAAGTCGAAAAAAGCCATATAGCTATCCCACATTGGTCAAGCACCAAAAAGCCAAAAAGACCAACATTGACAATTGTAGTAGAAAACCAAAATGCCATTTTGGAGTGAAATTGAAAATTGTTAGGAAAATATCAAAAAAACCAAAAAGCAAAAAGCCAAAAAGATGGGTCTGAAAATGAGGCCTTTTGGTTTATTTAACTTTATGCCAAAAGACAAAAAACCGGGTTTAAGTTGGCTTAAACCTGAGCCAAATGAGTTCCACTTCTTTCTTTTTTTAGCTGAACTTTCTTTGAACTTTTTTCCTAATTTAGTTAACTATTATCCTTCTAGACTCCTCTCTCATCGAGACGAGCCGAGAAAGTAAAGTTTTTTTTATCAAAATATAAAGAAGTTTAGAAAACACAAAAATAAGCTAAAATAAGTCAATAAGTCAAATTTTATGTTGCTTATTTTGGTATTTAGTGGAATTTTTCATCTTTTGATAATTTTTTTTTTTTTAGCTTTTGAGTTCATCTCATCAAGGTGATTTGAAAAGGTAAAAGAATTTAGTCAAAGCTGAAAAAAATCTCAGAAAAGACAAAAATAAGCAATTTTTCACATTAAGCCCAATCAGGGCTGTGTGATTATTTGTTGACACTACTGTGCAGGTATTTCTGGCTCAGGATCTTTTATCAATGAGATCATCATGCCTAAAGTTGAGGGCTCAAACAATGGCCCCAATTGTACCGATGACATGCAAATCACTGCAATTCCAAAGAGTAGCTCCGGTGAACAACATGATATTCCAGCATCGAACCAGCCTTTCCATGAATCGAAGAAACCTAAATTGGTAATCTCATCTGAGGTTATTGCTCCAACAAACGTATTTGTTCCCCCAGTTAGTTCTGCAAGAAAGCGAAATCTGCGAAAGCATGAGAAGAAGGCTAAAAAAAAAGCCCGAGTTATTAATGCTCAGTAAGTATTGTCGCCTACTAGTCAAAAAGTTGTATTTAAATGATCTTTATTTTGATTATTATAATGCATTGGTACGATGTTGAAACTCCCATTTGTTTTGTGCAATTCATTCTGTGTTCGTATGGCAAACGGCTTAAAGCCGGTTGGCTTTTTTAGCTTTTTTGGCTTTTTTTTTTTTTTTAACAATTTCTAATTTTACCATAAAGTGGCTTTTTGGCTTACTAAAATTTTTGATTTTGGCTTTTTTTGTCTTTTGGCTTATTTAACTTTTTTGGCTTTCTTTGATTGGATATTTTTGTCTTTTTACATCATAGTTTTTTTTTGCTTATAAGCTGGCTTATAAGCCATACACCCTCCAACTGAACGAGCTTTTTGGAATTTTGGTTTGAAGTCAAAAAAAACTCAAAGATTCGTTCTCATTCGTTCTTCATATGCAGTTTGCTTTTGTTGTGGTATCTTTGACTGTTCCTTGTTCGGTTAATATGAGTATGTACTAGCTAGTTCAAGTCTCTATATTCCCTTGTTATGTGAGCAAATTGCATCTTCGGTGTTAGATGTCCACTTCTTATAGCAAAATGATGTTTCATTCATACAATATCCTCTACCATGAAACGAAAAAACATGTTTATTCATACCGAATCAGTGTCATCAAAAGCCAATCCCTTATATGATAACTATTAAATTATGTCTTAAGCTAATTTTCATTCACATTAAAAAAATGCGTTTAAATTATTTTTTCCAACATTTTGGTGTTTGTAAGTCCCATCTAGTTGTTGAGTTTCCCAGGCAAAATTTTTGCCAACTTGTGCACCTTGTGACACTCAGGCAATGCCTAATTCTAATGCCGAATTGTGTTTTTTTCTTGTATTGACAGCCAATTGAAGCATCAAATTCATGAGCTCCAATTCTTATTCTCGAGTGTCCGTCTTTATCCTTATTTTTTTAATAATAACGTTACCTCTGATTTCATTATATTAATCAATTTATTTTGTATTCTATGAGCAAGATAATGATTGAGAATTTCACCATGTTAAATGCGATGAATGTGTTCTTGTATTATCAGGTCAAATTCCGTCATCATTTCAATTAAAGCTAAGAAGTTGCCATTATTTTTTTGATAGATATTTTCTTTTTTTCCCCTCTAGATGCCAAAATATCCTTACCAAGTGTTTTTATGATCGCAATAATTCTTAGTAGTATTTTTTGCCAATGTTTCTTTTCGATTGTTAATTTGCTCTTGGACACTTTTTTTTTTTTTTTTGGGTTAACGGAGGGAACCACCCCCGACCCGAGCCCATTAATGACCCGACCCAGCAGCGTAAAACCTCCGGGTATCCGAAATCATCCGGTAACCGCGGATACCGGGTAAGTCGCGGCGCCCAGGGGACTCGAACCCACACCCTCTGGGTTTACAGTTGGGGGGGCCTCACCGCTGGGCTATCCGGCCGGAAATCTCTTGGACACTTCTCTTACTTGTTTTATTTTTTGACGATCTTATTTCTAAATCATCCCGAGTATTCATATTGGTAATATGTATATTACTTGTTTTTTGTCGTTTAACGTTAGTATTAAAATTCTTCTAATCTCTAGTTCCTTCATTAACTAATTGTGTTGTACAACGTTTTGAATTAAACAATTTACAACAAAAGCAAATTACTCTAACTAAATCTTTTGAATACACTAGCCGTTTTTTTATTGTATCTCTCCATTTGATAAGTTTCGAGTGTAATGTGTAGTAGAAAAATGTCTATTATTTTCATCTTTAGGAAAAGTTAAATTATTATCTCTAATTGGACTTTTTTTTACTAATAAATCCCTCTCAACTTTATATCATTATTTTTCTATTGACTTTGATCATTAATATTTATAGTAGCATCAAATGTGTGATTGATGTCCAAATTTTTCATTTTGGTTATCCGGTGTTTGATCAATTGATATTATTTTTCATCATCATTTTGGTTTTTTAAATGTAATGTTTGTTCATGTCGAGAACTTTCAATATATTTTTGTGTAACATTTTTCAATTGATCCTTTTTTAGATTCAATTTTTGTTCAAAATTTCTTTTTTCTTTTCTCAAGTTTTTATTACCCAGATTTGTATTTTATGTTTGACATATATAATTACAAATGATGACTATTTATTTTAAAATAGACACAAAAACTAGAGAATTTAAAAATATAGAATAATGTCACCTAATTATTTGTAGGGAAAGACGCAATAAGTTGTAGAAAAAAACTAAAAGTTGTGGCAATCGACGGGCAACAAATTATTGAAAGGAGAGACGAGTGTTTAGTCCGCAGAAGATGATCAACTTGTAATCAACAAATCGTAATAGTAAAATCGTGTGCATGTTGAATAGCTAAATATAAGATAATAAATTAGAGAGAGTTTGAGAGAGAACACAATATGCTTGAGACAGTAATTGGTAACAATTGATTATTTTAGAGAATGCTGAAAAGATATTCAAAATGGACTTTACAGATTCTTTCCATTCATGTTCAAATAAATTTTTTTGTGTATATCATTTGCAACCCTCGACGCAAATGACTGAAAAAATAAATATTTACGACAGTACAATGGTGGTCCCAATTGTTGTGGTCGCAAAAAAGTATGCATCTACGACAAGATGGGCACCAATGCAAAAAATCCGATGTAAATAAATAAAAAATTAAATATTTACGATGACACAATAGGAGTCGCAACTATTATAGTTGCAAAAACTATATATTTACGTCGGTAACAGTGTCGATGAAAAAAAAACTTAACTAAATAAATCTATATAATAAAGTACATAATAATTCTATAAAATATTTTTTCTCTCTTAATACATAAGTTTAACGATTGGTATTACTTTCGATACATGTATAACGAGGAATCGACCAAAAAAAAGTTTGACAAAAACAAAATAAAACCATAGACAAAAGAAATTTTTATTTTTATTTTTTTATTAATTTAAAAATGATATATCTTTTAAATTAATAGAAAGGGGAGAAATCAAACATAGTTTTTCACACGTTTTAAAGGGAAAAAGAAATTTTAGCGCACTTTTTAACCAAACTAATATATTTATATTTTCACAAAAAAATTAATCAAAACACGTTTTGAAGAGGTGGGAAATTTCCCTTCCTCTCTTTGCATACAATATTGTCCTCCCTTCCCCTCTTCTCTACCTAGGGTTTTCGCTCCCTTCATCAAACCCAACTTGTCGCAGTCGACTCGTCGACGCCAGACATGGCCGCCACTAGACGTTGAAGGGCGTTGCCGCCAATGACGTCAAAGTTGAAGTTCTCCACTACCCAAAATCAATTTAATTAAATGCTGCATCGTTTTGTTGTACAATATTTAGAAGTTAGCTTTAGCAAAATCCCTAATTCTATCCCCTCAAAGCTGTGCCTAAGGGATGATAATCGTTGGAGAAGCTGTTGGTCGACATGTTACTTGGCAACATTGTGATGTATAGTTATTTTAAATTTTATTGGTTTATATATGTATATTATGTACTTTATATAATATTCATTTACGTTGTTTCAGTATTCAGCTTTCCCTTATTAATTTCAATAGATTTTCTTATTTATTAATTACTTGTATTGTTCTTTCATTTTCCCACCTTTTTATTGTGATGTATAGTTATTTTTAATTTTATTAGTTTATGATGTGTAAATAATTTTATTATACCCATTTAACTGACTAAGCAGATGACATGACAAATAAGATGAGATCTACCATAAACTAGGACAACACTAAGGACCACATATATAAGTATAAAGATGCAAAAAATGGGGGTAAGCTCTCTCTCTCTCTCTCTCTCTCTCTCTCTCTCTCTCTCTCTCTCTTCCTTCTTCTCTCCTACCCCAGAGAACCCTAATTTCATAATATGTTTATGAGATGAAATGAGATTTGATCGTCGGAGGATCTTTGACCGACACCACTTCGGTGCCATCCAAAACTAACTCCCTATTTTGTAGGTGATCATCGGAGGGAGCTGGAGATGGCGTAGATCGGATACCAACATTTGACGCCGTCTGTGGGAACAATTTGTTCTTAAAAAAGCTTGTGTGGCCCGACCTGCTCATATATCCTATCAAATCCCAATCGACGGTCATTTTCACAAGCATAAGAAGAATGATAAGGCATCAAAATCAGCCATTGTAGGAGGAAAAACTCCACCAACTTTTGCAGCTATTGAAGCTAACAATATGAAGAAGAAAAGAAACTGAAGAGAAAAACCAAACCAACCTCATCTGAACTTGATCAAAAAACTCGATACAGATAATCAGAAGTCGTTGTGGTGGAAGAGCTAATGCCACCGTTTTCCAGTTCTTTCTCTAAACATCGCATGGATCTTTAAAAAAAATCTCAAGAAGTTTGTCCTATGGCACCATAATGCTACCTTCGCACCTGCTAGTGGTTGGGAATCTATCCATGAGCTGTATCCAAAACTTTGGGGCAAAAACTCTTCTAAGAGGACATGATATGATGAAGAGCTGTGAGTAGCGCACTCCACCTGTTTGAAGAAATGCCCCAATCGTGAGTATTGCTAAAATAAAACAATAAATTAGAATAAAATAGGAGCATTTTATGAGGTCCAATTTTTCTTTTATTCTCATTAATTTTAAATCATAGAAGAGAAAATTTCATTTTTAAATATTTATAATGTTGATCAGAACATGATAAATTAAGATTAAAATAGTCCAAACACACGTATCATTGACCATCCAAGGTTTTGTTGAGAATTTCAAAAAATTCAGGATTGTTTTAACCGATTCCCCTTACGCATCCAGAGTCGGCCTTGGGGGTAGGCGAGCAAAGCTCCCGCCTAAGGCCCCCGATTTTTTGTTAAAATATAGGACCCCATTTGGATTATTTTTTAATATAAATATATTTTAAGTTCTTTAATGTTATTAGAATGAAATGTGTCACAACTCACAAGTGGTAATGTGAACTATTCCTAAACATTGATCTTGGGTTCAAGTCCTCTTATCTACTTTTCGTTCAATTTTTTTAAGTTATAATAATTTCAATATTATTTTAAGCCACCGATAATTTTATACAATTTTATATTAATTCAAACATTTAAAATATGAAATACTTAAGTCATAAATACTTAATATTAAAATATTAATTTTATTTTTATCAATTGTAGTCAAACACAAAACATTGAATAAAAAATATATTTTATTGTTAAAAAACTAATAATATATAAGTTCAAAGCTTGATATACAAGTGTTACTATATTTTATTCAATTTTTTTGTAAGTTATATTTTATTGAACTATGATTATAAATTTATTTTTTTAACTTAAATTTTTATAATTAATATTTAAATTTATTTTAAAATATATTGAGGCCCAATATCATAAGCTTGCTTTGGGCCCCCATATCTTCAGGGCCGGCCTTGTACATATCATTTGATACTCCCGATACCTTTACACTACGACCATTATCGATACATGTCCCGATACAACTATTTAAAACCTTGGGTATAACCAATTAGGCTAAGCAGATTTAATCAAGCATCATCAACAGACCAACTTGACTCTTAAATACAAAATATTCTGCAACTCTACGTGAGCAACAAGCTATCTTATCAAAGAAACCGTCGATTAAGACCAAAGTCCAAACTCAAGTATAATGTAACACTCGTCGTTTTATCCGTAGTGACTAAACTATTCCTCTACAGTCTACCCTGACCACACTCTTGATAGAACCGAACCAATCCAACCCATAGAGGTTGGATTAGGTCGGTTCACATGTTTTTCGGGTCTCTTGGATACCCCTAATCACAAGTATCACTGATACACTTGTATCAGTGATACTTAATGTATCATCATACACGTGTATCAATGATGCATTATGTTTATGAGTGATACATGCATAGTGATACATTTCTATATCACTGAAACACTAATGTATCACTGATTCATCCATGTATCAGTGATTCATTCATGTATCAGTGATACACTATGTATTATTGATACATAGTGAATCAAATACATAGTGTATCAGTGATTCTAAACAGTTAGGTTTCTATCATTGATAAACTACGAATTACTTATAGTGTATCACTGATACATAGTTTATCAGTGATACACTAGTGATACCCTAAAATGTCCCACTGATACACTATATATCAGTGATGCATAGTATATCACTTATAGTAGTGTATCAGTAATAGGTAGTGTATCACTTATACGTAGTGTATCAGTGATACACTACGAATTACTTGTAGTGTATCACTGATACATAGTGTATCAGTGATACACTAGTGATACCCTAAAATGTCACACTGATACACTATGTATCAGTGATAAAAACAGTTTATCAGTTATACATAATGTATCAAATACATAGTGTATCGGTGGTACCAAACAATTAGGCTTTTATCACTGATACGTAATGTATAAGTGATACATTGATACACTTGAGGTATAAGTAATACGTAATATATCAGTGATACACTATGTATCATTAATATATAGTGTATCAATGATACACTAGTGATACCCTAAAATGTTTCACTAATATACTATGTATCTGTGATAAAAATAGTGTATCAGTGATACATTATATATCACTGATAAGCCGAGTGTATCAGTGATACATAGTCTA
>JAULLH010054237.1:0-14715 GCA_035668455.1 Sarracenia alabamensis
TTGATCCTATTAGCAATAATTTTGGAGATACACTTGTAGATGGTATTACAACATGATATAGGACGGTACTCCTTAATAGAGGTGGGGTTAGGCACCTTAGGAATAAGGGCTATGATGGTCGAGTTGACTTCTTTGAGTAAAAACCCCGAAGCAAAAAAACACCTGATTGCTTTAGTAACATCATTCCCTACAATATCCCACGTTTCTCTAAAGAACCCAGCAGAATACCCATCCGGCCCCGGAGCTTTGTTCACTGGGAGAGACCACATAACCTCACGAATCTCTTCTTCAGAAACTTCACTGCTCATGTTTGTAACACTTTGCTGAGACAATTGGCGGTGAATTGCTTTCCTTATATCTTCATTTTCAACTATATTATCATAAGAGGCGGAGCCTAGCAGCCCTGTGTAGTACTCTACAATGTGGCTTGCTATTTCCTCTCTGTCCGAACAAGTGGAACCATCATCATTAGCAATAGCATTAATACGGCTGCGGTTTCTCTGAAAGTTGATGGGAATTAAAGAAGAATTTTGAGTTCTGTTCTTCTTGATTCAGCCACTGCACCCGGGACTTTTGTTTGAGGAAGCTTTCTTCAGCATTAGAGAGCTCCACAAGATCACTGAAGGCCACTTTACCTTGAAGATGAAGGTCAAGGTTCATAGGGTCTTGGTCAATCTTAGCCCGAATACCTTCCAGCAGGTATTTTTGGCTCTGCACCTTGTGAGAAATGTCATGAAACAGATCCTTATTAAACTTTCTAAGTAAGGTCTTGAGTCTCTTAAGTTTCTGGCAAACCACAAACATCTCTGAACCACTAAACCGAGTAGACCAGGCTTCTTGGACAATAGGCAGGAATTTCGGACTAGTAGTCCAAAAGTCGAAAAATTTAAACGGCTTCTTCGCAGTAACCTTCCCAAAGTCGATCCAAACCTCAATTCTAGCATGGTCGGAAACTCCAGGAGGACTGAACACTGCATTAGAGAGGGGAACCTCACGAATCCAGGATGAATTAACAAGAGCTCTATCGATTTTAGACTGGATGCACGCAGCCCCCTGTTGGTGGTTGGACCATGTGAACTGGATACCACTATATCTCAGGTCGTCAAGCTCGGCTTCGAAAAGGCAGTTATTCAAGTCCTCCATACTCGGAGGCCAACTCATACTACCCCCAACCCTCTCATGCGAATATCTTATAGCATTGAAGTCCCCTAGAACAAGCCAGGGAGCATCTTTATAAATTCTTGCAAGAGACTCCAGCTTCCTCCACAACAAAATCCTTTATAGTAAATTTCTCTTATTTAAAAAAAATATTACAATTTAGTAACACTCTTAGTAGCTTTTTTTTTGGTTTCTTGAGTAGGTTTGGAGGTAGTGGGTCTATCTTGGGTTTGTAAGGCCTGGGGTATGCCCCTTGTATATCTGTAAATATTTTTTCTTTTCTTTTATGTTCTAGTTAATTCATCCAAAAAAAATATTACAATGGACCCATTGGTCACCAACATCCAAAACATGAACATCCCCAAAAGCGGGGTCCCAACATACCCAAATCCGGCCCAAATGACCAAAATTATAATTATTTATCATGTTCCAACCCGGGAGGATTTTTTCAAAAATGGGCTTGGAGTTAATTTCTTTAACCCTGGTCTCATTAAGAGCAAAGACTTTGGCATCGGATTTAGCAAAAATGGTCCTAATTTCCCGTTGTTTCAAAAAGCTATTGAGACCCCGAATGTTCCACGAGAAGATTTTAAACATAAATAACTAGTAGTAGTGGGGAGACCTCTTTTTCTTCTTTCGGCTTGATGATTTAGCCGAAGGAGTGTGGCCCTTAGGAGGGGGATCCGGATCCTTATCTTCTGCTGGAGTGAGAGGTTCTTCCTGAGTCCCTTGTCCCTCCATCTGAATATACTCCCTGGCATTGCCTGATCGGCTTCTAGTCAGAGGAGTTCGAGGCTGGCTGGAGCTTCCTTCAGTGGTTCTAACCTTCTCTGGGGTTTCCTTACCTTGCTCAGCAGTAGGGGTAGCCTCTTCCTGAAAACCAGTCTCCGTAGGAGCGATGGAGACTACTGGTGTTGCATGTTCCTCCTTCTGATGCGCAATCCCCTCTGCATTAGGAACTTCGGTTGCTTCATCGACTTCCAGTTGATGCTCAGAAGATGCTGAAGAGGCAGCACCTTCTGCAACTTTAGTTTCCCCCACCGTAGTCCATTCAGAATCCTCCGCTGGCTTAGACTGGATTTTACATCTCTTCGTGTCATGGCCGAAAGCCCGACAGAAGGAACATATGTGGGGGAGGCCCTGATATTCCACTCTAACCTGGCACAGTTCATCTTCGCATTTGAAAATAACAGAGTTCGGCAATGGACTGGATGCCTCCACTTCAATACAAACCCGAGCGTAAGAGATACGTTGTTTAACTTCCGTAGCATGGTCGAGATACAAAGGATTTCCAATGATGCTGGCAATTCTGCTGAGGCAGGCCGAGTTCCAGAATTCCAGAGGGAGGTCGTACAGCTTGACCCACACTGGGATTTTTGTCAAAGTGTCCTTAGAGAACTTGAATCGTTTACGCCATCTTTGAAGGATTAACAGTTTCCCGGAAAAATGCCAAGGGCCCCGATCCAGAACAGCCTCCATAGCGTCAACATCCTTGAATCTGAAGATAAAAAAACCCTTATCAGTTCCCAGGACCTCGCTCAAACCTTCTTTACCCCAGAGAGTTCTGGCAGTGGCTCTGACCAAACCGAACGCTTGCAGAGAGCCAAGGAAGTAACCCACAATGCTATCTTCCCATAATACCTCATCCATGAGTGCACTGTCTATCTCCATAATCGAATCATTTTCCACATTCACAAAAGAAAGATTAGAGCCTCTCGGTTTTCTCTCGGTAACCAGAGACGCCCAGGACCTGGGTTGAGACATTCCCCCAAACACTTGGTGGGCATCCTGGCTAGACTTCAATCCCGGGTGGGAGATCTCCTCAGCAGAAGAAATAGGATACCTATCCCCCCTCAAAGGAGCTCTGCCTCCCCCTCTTGCTCCACCCCGGCCTAGAGTTGGCCCTACCCCCCTCCTCGCTACGGCTCTAGGGATAAAGGACGGTTGAGAATCACCTGGTATGCCGACTTTGGCTTTCCCCTTTTCTCTATATGCCTTAGCCATAGCCGCTCGTTGGATCGTTTGATTTGCCATAGATATGTCGTGGTAAGCTAATCTGATCGCAAGGTCTTCATCTCCAACCTCCTCTTCCTCCTCAGAGTCTTCGTCATTCTCCAGGTGCTGGACATCCGACAGCGCCTTCTCACCAACTTTACTTTTCTCCTTAATCGCATCCAACGGACTCCCCGAGGTTTCAACTAAAGCCGAAATCGCCTCGCGCCGCCCAATACTTAGCGAGCTCACACCCCTGGTGTCCCGTTCGATGGCCCCTCGAGCGACATTTGAGAAGCGCCGGTCCAGGGAGGTATGGGAATTGGGCCCCCCTTCATCGTCTTGATGCTGAGTCTTCGTTTGAGACGAAACCCGAAATCTTCCATGACTTTCGCCTGCGAGACTAACCCTAGGCGGGTCAGAAACCCCAAGCACTTTGTTCGTTCCCCCTCCCTGAACAGATGGGAGGTGATCGTCGGTAGAAACCCTAGCTTTAGGGTTCATATCGTCGGACATTTGGATCGGATGGGAAGCCATGGCACTCATCGAAGCTAAGGGTGAGCCCTAGATTCGCACTCACAATCGCACCTAGGAAAACACACAGACGCACACATGACTTTCTCACTGTGGAAAACAAGGTTCCGACCTTGTTCCCTGTTGCGGGTGATGGGAATTTGGATGTTGAGGAGTTTGGAGAGGTCAAGCTCGGACAACCCTCGGCTGAGTCTGAAGTGACGACTGGGAACATTTCTCACTTCCCCGCGTTTGTTGTTGAGTGCGAAAATGAAGTAGAAGTGTAGGACGTTTCGTCCAAGGGACAAGAGGTTGCTATCGGTTCTGCAGAAAGCGAGCTTGGTGGCTCAAAGATCGGATTGGTTTATAAGGAAACGGACCCTGTGGGAATTCAGTCTCTCGATGAAAAGGTAATTGATTGTGTTAACGGGTTCAAGGATCCCGTTCAGTTTGATAACTTGAAGTCCTTTGAGAGTGTTGTGCGTTTTGTGGACCATGATCCGGCAAACAAAGGTTTACGAGCTGGGGAGTCTGGAGGGAAGGTTTTTTCTGGCCGCCAAGTGTTCGACAGTATGTCTGCAAGGGTTTTTTCGTCCGCAGCGACTTCGGCTCTTTCTTATGTGTCTCAGGAAGTTGGTTGTAAGCCTCCTGGAGGTGAGAGAGGCCCACAACAGCTCCATCCTCACGGGCTAGCTGTGCCCGAATTGGCTGACCTGCATGTCCCTCTTGCTGCTGCGGGATGTGAGAGTGGGCTTCGGCTGAGCCAGTTTGGGGTGACTGTGGCTCCTAACAGTAGTGCCTTCAAGATGCTTGAGCCTAGACCAGTGAATGCTTGAGCCTAGATCAGTGAATGTGCTTGAAGAAATGCCTCAGTTAAGTGCCGAAGCACCTTTGACTAGGTCCTGGGCGCAGGTTGCTGCTACTAATGGCAGCAATGATTCAGGAGGTGTAAAGCTTGGTCAACAGAGCTCCTCAAGGTCTCCCCTTGAATTTGTTGCTCCTGTTGCTCCGGGTGTCATCGACATTGAAGGTTGTTTGGTAAATGAACATCCTTGGGACACATGCCTTGTTGGGTATTTTCTGGGCGAGGAATTTACCTTTGGCAGTGTAAGAGCTACAGCTATGTCTCTGTGGAGGAGCGAGGGGTTGTTGGAGGTTCATGGCAATGATAACGGGTTTTTCTTCTTTAGGTTTCGGAGCAAGAAAGAGATGGAAAATATTTTGGATAGAGGGCCTTGGCACTTCTTTGGGAAGCTCCTAATCCTGCGAAAATGGAAGAAAAGAATTCGGCTTGCTAAGGATGCTATCTCTAAGATTCCCGTTTGGGTCAAATTTCTGGATTTGTCGTCAGAATTTTGGAATGCTCATTGCCTTAGCAAAATTGCTAGTGCTATCGGAGTCCCGTTATTCCTTGATAAAGCAACTGACTCAAAATTGCGCATTTCGTTTGCACGGGTATGTATTGAGGTTGACGCGTCAAAACCTTTGCTGCATTCGGTAGAAGTTAGATGTGAAGGGGAAGCAATTACAATCCAAATCGAATACCAAGGCTTGCCTCTGTTGTGCAATTGTTGTAATGCTTTCGTCTGTGAGAAGTACAAGGAAAAGAGAGCTAATGATCAAAACAAAGATGTAGAGACAGCTGGAGAACAAGATAGCCTCTTAGAGTCGTCAGAGTCAACAGAATGGGTTAGAGTTGGTAAGAGAAGAAATGCTGGTAAGAAAAAGAGACAGGAGAAGTGCAGACTCGTGATACGATTACTATGGATCAGCCTGCTGCTGTTAGAGGTTCTCGTGTTTCTAGACATGGGGGGTTTTAACTCAGTCTGTTGGTCGGTCCCACCTCCCAAAGCGACTTGTTTCCCGGCAGAGCAGCTTTGGCCCTGTTCAGGCCGGTGCTCTGCCTAGCAGCTCAGCCTGTTCCGTTGATCTTGCATGCAGGCTATCACTTTCTCCCGAACCAGCTGCCCAAGCCTCATTGCTTTCTCAAGCAATTGCAGGCTCGGGTAAGTTTGGCACCAGTGTGACATGAGCTTTAGGATTCTAGCATTTTGATTAAACCGCGTGTTTGGCTTGGTTGTGGAGGTTTTTTTTTATTAAGCCGGTTTGTGGTTTTCTTTCTTTCTTTTGGCTTGGTTCTTTTGTTATTCCTGGGGCATGCCCCTTGTAAAC
Source organism: Sarracenia alabamensis (assembly GCA_035668455.1). Classification (NCBI taxonomy): domain Eukaryota; kingdom Viridiplantae; phylum Streptophyta; class Magnoliopsida; order Ericales; family Sarraceniaceae; genus Sarracenia; species Sarracenia alabamensis. The sequence goes on from JAULLH010054237.1 coordinate 5,836, forward strand.
ATGTACAAATTTTCTTTTCTTTTATGTTACAATTAATTACCCCAAAAAAAGTATGAGATTCCCTCCTATCATGGTTAGTTGGATTAAGGAATGCATAACTAACTACCCCTTCCTTTTCGATATGTATTAATGGTGAGCTCCACGGGTTTTTCAAATGTAGGAAGGGGTTACGCCAAGGGGATCCGCTATCTCCTTACCTCTTTGTTTTGGCCATGGAAATTCTTTCTGGCCTTTTTTATTGAGGAAAGACCCTTCAACTTCCATTAGAGGTGTAAGAAAGAGAAAATTGTACACTTAGCCTTTGCGGATGACCTTATGGTTTTTGCTAAAACGGAAATGGATTCTATCTTGGTGATTAAGGATGTGTTGGATCACTTTAAAAGACTCTCAGGATTAACACCCAGCCCTTCCAAGAGTGATATATATATTTTTTCAGGTGTGGATGAGTTTCTCAAAAATGACATTCTTCGGGTCAGTGGATTTCGAGAAGGCAAGCTTCCAATTAGATATCTGGGTGTTATCCTAATAACTGCAAAATTGAGTTATAGGGAATGTAAGCCCATTATTGACCGAATAATGGCTAGAATTAAAGTATGGACATGCAAATGGCTCTCCTCTGCCGGTCGCCTTCAACTTATTGATTCTATTATATTCTCAATGCAAGTTTGTTGGTCTTCCTTATTTATTCTCCCAAAAAAAGTATACAAGGAGGTTGTGGCTCTATTATTAGGGCTTTCTTGTGGAATGACCCTAAACTTAAAACTTCCGGTGCAAAAGGAGCATGGAAGGAAGTTTGTTATCCTAAGAAAGAATGTGGGTTTGGTATCAAAGCTTTGGTTTTGTGGAATAAAGCCGCGGTAGCCAAACATATCTGGTTCCTTCTTACCGGTGATGCTACGTCGCTTTGGTGTATGTGGATTAAATCAAACCTTCTTAGAGGGAGATCTTTTTGGGAGATTAAAATCCCCCAAGCTGCATCGTGGTGTTGGAGGAAAATGTTACAGTTTTTTTTGGATAATTTTTTTTTGGATAAGGTAACTGTAACATAAAAAAAATAAAAAAAATTACATATTTACAAGGGGCATACCCCAGGCCATTACAACCCAAAGATACCCACTACAACTTTCTACTAACTTAACAAAGCTAAAGTTTAGAAACAATAGCTGCCCAAAACACCTACCGAGCTACTAAAAGTGTTACTAACACTCTTACTAACATACTAGAGCTACTAAGATTGTTACCAACACTCTAAACAAAATATAGCATCAAACCATACAGAGTAAACCAGGACATATCACAAACTAAACAACATCTCGATCTATTTACCCAGCTTACCGGCCCCTTCTACTGCCTGGGAGAGTAGAGAGGCCTGAGTAGCTGGGCTAAGGGGAGGAACGAAGCAAACAGCTCTCTCCACGGTGCCACAAACTGGGATAGCTCGGCGAGGCTGATCAATGACTGGGCCACGGGGTAAAACATCCAAACGGCGCGGTGGACTAACAGGCACATCGGGAGGAACAGCACCTGGGGCCTGGGGAGAAACATGTCTGCTCTTCTTTTTAGCACTTCTTTTCTTTTTCACTTTTACCCATTCCATCGACTCTGATGAATCTGATTGGCTATCCTGCTCACTCCCATCTCCAGTCCTAACTTCCAGGCTAATCCCCCTTTCTCTGTTCAGATTGTTCTTTACACAATTAAGAGAGCCATGCCCAAAAGCCTTGCATCGATCACACAAGGAAGGAAGTCCCTGATACTCAACTGGCACTTCAATAATTTCTCCTTCACACCTGACTGAGACCGAGTGAATCAACGGTTTATTTGCCTCAATTTCAATGCAAATTCTTGCAAAAGAAATGCGTTGTTTAGTGTCCGTAGCCCTATCCAAAAATAACGGAATCCCAATAGCACTAGCAATTCTACTTAGACATGCATCATTCCAAAATTCCAGGGGCAAATCAAAGAATTTTACCCAAACTGGAATTTTAGACATTGCATCCTTCGATAATCTGAGTCGTTTCCGCCATTTGCGTAAAATTAATAACTTTCCCGAAAAATGCCAAGGGCCTTTATCAAGGATTCTGTCCATATGTTGTGTACTCTTAAACTTAAAAAAGAAAAACCCATTTTCATTTCCATTAACCTCCAAGAGACCCTCATTTTTCCAAAGTGTCATGGCCGTAGCTCGGACTAACCCGAAAGCAAGATTAGCATCAAGGAAATACCCCACAATGCTAGTGTCCCACGATTGTTCATCTATCATGTCTACATCGATATCAATAATTCCAGGGGTACTAGGCGCAAAAAACTCTAATTTAGATCCACTACGGAGATTAAGCCTCGGAAATTCAGCTTTGTACTTGACCTTTTCATCAAGAGTCTTGTGGATGTCATTAGCCACAATGTTTGCCCAAGATTTACCTACTGTCTGCCCAGTTTGTCCTACAACCGAAGCCACAGCTGGGGCACCAGAAAGAACAGCCCCTTGGGACTGAAAGAATGGCTGATGGGTGGAGCCATTTTCTCTAGGACCCTTCATCAAATTATTTCCAGCATCTACTTGACACTCCCTAATTTCCCCAGAATCAGAATACACGCCTAACATATGAGGAGTTTCCACCAAAACCTGCTTAGACATTTCATCGAGCACTTCATGTGCAACGCCGAAATCATTCAAATTTGCAACTTTCGGAGGATGCTTCACCGAAGGCACAACGCCTTTCTCAAACCCCACATCCTTATTCCACACATAGCCAGAAGAAATAACAGCAGATGATATAGAATCAAAGTTATCTATATACAATGGTACCTGATTGGGTTTACCCAAGTTCGCGTCCAAGCAAGGCACAACATCCTCTGTTTCAGTTTCGTCTTCGACAGAGCTATCAACTTCACTATAAGTCTCATCCTCTTCAAATTTAGGCTCTTTAACTATTTCCGGAGCACTCACATCTCCAGACATGGTACGCCGCAAAGGAGGAGAACCCAGTATCGCGGTGCCACCATCGGGAACCTCGACTTCTTCGACTTTGGCATCTACTAAGTCTGAGTCCTGCCCTTCATAAGATCCTGACTCAATCTTCCTGACCTCATTCGGCACAGTCGGAGAAATCGAAAACCTAGTCTGTACTCCTCCCTTCGATTTCTCATCTTCAGACACTCCAACGCCCTCCAGGTTAGTGATCGATACACTCTCAGACTCGAGTTTCATCGAGTTAGTCTCCTCTATCACCGGAGTATGAACCGACTTCAGGGGCTCCAAAGTATCCCCCAAAATCGCTTCACTCCTAATATCCACAAGCAGATCCTCTGATTTTGAAGCTTGCCTTTGTGACGATGCTGCGCACCCCTTCGATTTCTTCTCCTCGGCTTCGGGTCGACGGTCCAGAGGGGCCAACATCCCCTCTTCATCAAGATCGCGAGTTACATAACTCATAAAAAACCCCTGTTCGACGAGATCGTGAGCTCCCGAAGGTGCGGACGATACCCCTTTGGTTTCATCCTTCGACCTAGACGCTGACGGGGAGTTAAACCAATCCGTAATCTCAACAGGGTCGAAACCTCTGCGAAATGCAAGCCAATCGATAACCATACCAAGTTCCTCATTGTTCATAGGGCTCCGACCCTCCTTAGCTTTGGTGAGAGCCTTTACCGCCCATCTCTGGCATCGGTCATCTTCCTCCACTGAAAAAACCTTCACATTTGTTACCTGAGAGATTGGAGTACTCGGCTCCTTTTGATACTTCAACGTCCTAGATTTCACCCCAGATAAAGGGGGAAAACTTTCCTCATAATCGTTGGTTTTAAAATTCGAGAGAACCTGATATCTATTCCCAGAAAATCTGAAATTTTTGTTCCCATTCTTGTAATTCCTCATAATCAGAAACGAGAGAACGCCCTAAAGGGGCGCCCCTGTTTGCACCAAGGTAGATCGCACCTTTTTCTCACCTTTTTCGCACATAGTAACTCCTTTAGCCTTTACACCTTTTGTTTTTAGTTTTGCCTCTCAATATTAGGGGGCTAAATAGTACTTTAAGGCAAAATGACCTGAGAACTTTTGTGATTAATTCTCAGTACCACTTATTTGCTTTAAATGAAACTAGGATTACTATTGCTAATTTCCAACCTATTTTTGATAAACTTTTGCCGGGTTGGAAAATTGCCCATAACTATGATTTTGCTAGATTGGGTCGTATTTGGGTTTGTTGGGACCCTTGTTTTGTTGATGTAAGTATTTTAGAAACTGGGGATCAATGGATACATTGTTCCATTAAGTTTTTGGTGGAAGGCACTTGTGCTGTAATTACTTTCATTTATGGCTCTAATTGCTCTAAAGAGAGAGGAAATTTGTGGAAGAAGTTGTCCCTTATTAGTCCTCAGGTGTCATCACTACCATGGCTAGTTTTGGGGGATTTTAATGCCTTAAGATTCCCCAATGAAAGATTTGGGGGGAGCTGTTCTTGGCCGACTCACATGGAGGATCTAAATAAATGTATGTTTGATGCTGAATTGGAAGATCTTTGCTATAATGGCATTTATTTTACTTGGGCGAATAATCAGAAAGGGGATAAGTTCATTAAATCAAAGATTGATAGGGCCATTGTTAACGAGACGTGGATCAAGGTTCTCTCTAGATCCTGTGCTTTCTTCAGCCCTCCAGGCATTTCAGATCATTCCCGAATTGAGGTCTCTTTGAATATGGAAGAATCCAAATGCCGAAGACCTTTTAAGTATTTTGATTTCTGGGCCAATGACCCCATGTTTCTCCCCTCGGTCCAGAACATATGGAAAGAAGAGGTGAAGGGATCTGATATGTATAAAGTGTGTCAAAAGCTGAGACTTCTCAAGCCTAAACTTAAAAAACTCAATCGTGAAAATTTTAGTGACCTATCTAATAGAGTTCTAGTAGCAAAGCAGCTCCTTGAAGGCATACAGATTCAGTTGGATAATTCCCCCAGGTCGGAGGAGTTTCGTCAAAAAGAGAGGGAGGCATATAGTAAATTGGTGGAGCTGAAACTCGCAGAAGAGAGCCTCTACAAACAGAAATCAAGAATCCAGTGGCTGAAATTGGGGGATCAAAATACCAAATTCTTTTTCAAGTCTATCAATTATCAGAGGAACAAATCCAGAATTGTGTCTATTACAAGAGATGATGGGGCTGTGCTAGTATCAAAGGATGAAATAGCTGAACATATTGTGAATTATTACCAGGGCTTGTTGGGTACTACGAGTTCTTTGAAAGATGATGCTGAGGGTAAAATTGCTTCAGCTATTACCAGAAAACTGCCTGCTAACATGGCAGATTTTATGGTCCGAGAAGTTACTGAGTTGGAAATTAAGGACACCTTTTGGTCTCTAAAGGCTAATAAGGCCCCGGGTCCAGATGGATACTCAGCGGGGTTTTTCAAGGCGGCTTGGGAAGTAGTTGGAGAGGAGGTGATCCGCGCTATCAAGAGTTTTTTTGTTTCGGGCAGGATGCTAAAAGAGGCTAATAATACTCTTATTGCCCTCATTCCAAAAGTTCCCAATCCATCGTCCATCAAGGAATATAGGCCTATATCTTGTTGCAACACTTTATATAAGTGTATTACTAAGATAATTGCAAATCGGGTGAAGATTGTGCTGCAAGACATTATCTCCCCTTCCCAATCTGCGTTTGTTCAAGGGAGACGAATAGCTGATAATATTTTCTTGTCCCAAGAGCTCCTCCGAGAGTACCACAAGCCTAATAAAGGACCTAGATGTGCACTTAAAGTGGACCTTATGAAAGCTTACGATAATGTCAATTGGGAGTTTTTAATTTTGGTTCTACAAAATATGGGTTTCCATCCAAGAATGATTAATTGGATTAAGGAGTGTATATCCACTCCCTCCTATTCAGTAAGTATCAATGGGGAGTTACATGGTTTCTTCAAAGGTAGGAAGGGTCTGCGGCAAGGGGATCCCCTTTCTCCCTATCTCTTTGTAATGGCTATGGAAGCTCTTGCGGGGCTTTTTGAGGTTAATACAACAAATGGAGAGTTCCACTACCATTGGAGATGTAAGAAAGATAAAATTGTGCACCTTGCTTTTGCGGATGACCTCATGGTATTTGCTAGGGCCGACGTGCAATCCATTAAAATTGTGAAGAAGGTTTTGGAAGATTTTCAAGAAATCTCGGGCCTATCACCTAGCCCTGCAAAAAGTGACATTTTCTTTGCTGGGGTGGATGCCGTATTAAAGGAGGAGATGCTTCAAGTTATTGGTTTTAGAGAGGGCTCCTTTCCGGTTAGATATCTGGGTGTTCCCCTAATCTCTACGAAATTGAGTTACAAAGAATGTAGACCTCTCATTGAGAGAATTGCGGCGAGAATCAAGGTATGGACTAGCAAGTGGCTCTCTTTCGCTGGTCGATTACAACTAATGGATTCTATCCTATTTTCTATGCAAGTGTATTGGTCTTCGTTATTTATTTTACCAAAAAGGGTGTATAAGGAGGTGGAAGCTTTGTTGAGGAAATTCTTGTGGAGTGGACCGGATATGAAGAAGTCTGGGGCGAAGGTTGCTTGGGAAGATGTATGTGTCCCAAAGAAAGAGGGAGGGTTAGGCATCAAATCTTTAACTATGTGGAATAAAGTGGCAGTGGCGAAACACATTTGGTTCTTACTCACAGGAGGGGAGGTTTCGATTTGGTGTATGTGGGTGAAGTCCAACATTCTCAGGGGTAGATCCTTCTGGGGGTTGAAGGCCCCCCAATCTACCTCTTGGTGTTGGCGGAAGCTTCTTCAGTTGAGGCCATTAGTTAAAAGGTTCTTCAAATATGTGGTAGGCAATGGTAAGGATACATACTTATGGTGGGATCCATGGCATCCATGGGGGAGTATTATTGAAGCTAAGGGGCCCCGGATTGTCTATGACTCAGGCCTAGGGCTTTTCTCAAAAGTTGAGGATCTTATTGATGGAAGTACATGGAAGTGGCCCCCTGTTTATACAGGGGACCTGCTGGAGATGCAGGCTGCAACCCCTTTCCTTCCGGATGGGGGTAGGAGAGATTCTATTGTTTGGCTCCCTAGTGGAAATATATTTTCTATTGGATCCTTGTGGAAGGAATTGAGACCAATAAAGGAGAAATGGAGATGGTTTGATATTGTCTGGTTTAAGGGGCATATACCGAGATATAGTTTCGTTCTATGGGTGGCAATTCGAGGCAGGCTTTATACAGGAGATAGGCTTCAATCTTTTGGGGTACAGGGGGCCTTCAAATGCTCCTTTTGTGCAGAAGAGGTGGAATCCCACGGCCACCTGTTTTTTGCATGTCCCTTTGCTGTGTATATTTGGAAGTACATTTTGAACAAATGCAATATTACTCATTGGGAGAATTCCTGGGCTAACTGGCTGTTTTGGATGGAGAAAGTAGCAAAGGGACGCTCTCTTAATTCCCTTCTTGTCAAGTTGGCTTTTTCTATTTCGGTTTATAAATTGTGGAGAGAACGTAATTTGAGGAAATTTCAAAATAAAGAAACACCAAAATCTGTTTTATGTAAAAATATTATATTAACTATTAGAGATGCCCTCTCAAATCGACGTGGGTTCCTTGATGGCCCTGTTAATTTGAGAATTCAGCAGCTATGGGGGCTTCCTTCTTTTATTTTTGAAAAGGAAAATGATGGCGTTTAATCTGGTATTGCTGTCTTACTTTCTCTTGGATTTGCACAGGTCCATTTGGAAGCCAGCCCCCAGAAGGAAGAGGGGCCGAAGATGGTAGTCTTTATCGATCAGCTGGTGGTAAGTTTGTTCAGTATGTGAATTACTGTCTTACTTTCTTTTGCCTAGCTTGTTGCCAATATATAAAAAAAAAAAAAGAGAGGTTGGTTCAGAATATGGGTTTTGGGTTATCTTGTTTTGCCTAGCTATGAGGGATGTTCATAGCACTGTATAGTGCCTTTCCCTACGGCCTTTTGTAGGGACGGGTGTGTGTGTTCTTTAAACTTTGCTTTTGACTTACTGTTCTCTAGCTTTAACCCATGAAATGTATCTATGTGGGTAAATTTGGGTCTGTTTTGCCCTTCTCCTGAAGCTCCTTAATGTAGTCTTAGTAGAATGAATGAGGTGTTTTAGGTAGCTGCTCTTTTGCTTCTAGTTCTGTTTGCTTTTCGAAGCTATTGGAGAACTGGTAGCAAAAGAGATGAGCAATCCTATTGGATAACTTTTATTTAGCTTGTTGGTTATTTGTGGATATTTTGCGAGGAGATTAGCAGACCAAACGTTGCTGCCAGAGGGGTCTTTTTGTTGCAAATGCAGTTCTCTGTTACCAGTTCTGTTTGTATTTGTCGTCTTTTCTGCTTGTATTAGTGTGGGTTTAGCCCTTGGTCCTTAGTGTAGTGTCCCTTGCTATTTGAACTATTTGCTAGTTGAATGTTGGTTATCAATGGAAGCTTTTGAGGAGATCAGCAGACCAAATTGCTGCCCAGAGGGGTCGGTTTCTTGATGATTTCTGTATGCGGGCTTGGTCCGAAGGTCCTTAATTCTCTGCTGTTTGGAGTGGTGTAAAGCTTGAGCTTTGGGCCGTTGTTTCTTGATGTGCCATTACTCAGGGTTACATGTTTGTTGTTTTGGTTCCTGATGCCGTAAGCAACCGTAAGCAAGCAAGGTGTTTTGAATATTATTTTTATTTTAGGTGCAATTGTAAGCAAGCAAGGTGTTGTGTAAATGTTTGGTTTAGCTTTGCGTTTTCTTAGTTTGACTTTTGTAAATCCTGGGGTATACCCCTTGTACATATGTAATTTTTTCCCTTTTTTATGTTACAGTTACCTTATCCAAAAAAAAAAAAAAAAAGTGAGGTTAGATTTGTGAGTCTCGGTGATCCTTCTGGGGGATGTTCATAGCAACGTATAGTGCCTT
>JAULLH010055314.1:0-14700 GCA_035668455.1 Sarracenia alabamensis
ATATCCTACCTTTTAACCAAGATAACAAATCATACATCCCAACTATTGGATTGGCACGCGACCACAAAGTAGGTTTAACTTATTAGATAACTTTGACATTATCTCAAATTCAAATGAGCTTGGATTTGACCAGTAAGAGCAAGATTGAGGTTAGCCCTCAAAATTAGAAATTTATGATGAGCCTTGAGTTATATTTTTGTGTCGCACACATTTTGTACACCCTTGGCATGAGGGTTTAGAATAACTTGTGGGAAAGATGGCACACAGTTAAAAGAACCCAATCCTTGGAAGAAACTTTTACAACACATATTGTCTAGCTAAAGAACTTAGGGCATGGGCATTCTCATTTTTTAAATTTACAAATTTATAATAAATCCTAACTATAAAACTACTGGTTTGAGAGAATTTGTTGTTGCAGGAAGCTAGATATTTTAGACGATGCATTGGTGGAAGAATTCGAGGGGTTATGGAAGCCAGAAATGGGAGAATATTCAAGGAAATTAGTGGAATTCTGCTGCTCAAAGGCTCTTAGTAGAATGTGTTGCAACATAGAACAATTTATTAATGATGGATCGTTCAGCCGGCTCATGTTCGATATCATGCTCGCTTGGGAGACACCTAGCTTTGACGACGAAGTCTCATATACGGTTTGTGACTTACCAAATTTCAAAATATTAAGGCACCATGGGCTTCTTCAATTAACCTGTTGATGAATTTTTACATGATAAGTATTATGGATTTTGATGTGCTAATTTGGAGAGTAACTACGCATTTAAGATTGTGTCCATCACTTCTGAAAGTATTGTTATTGCACAAATACAATGGATGAAACCATGCTAACTTAATGATCAACTAACTGCAAATGTTCTTTTTGATGTTATGAAATCTAGAGGTGCAGAGCATGAAAGGCATATAAACGGAGTTAGTGAATTTGGTAGACGGTGGGAGAGGGATTGACAGCATGAGAAAAATAACTTTATAAATTGAAAATAACAAGAACATTCATGCCTTTTTCAATTTTAGATCTGAATCAACAAGAAATTGGATTTTGTGATATAGAACCAAAATTTTGGTTGTACAAAATTGGAAGTCGCCTCCGCACAGTCGTTCAAGATAATAACTAGAAAGGAATGCGATATTTATTGCTGTATGTTTTTCCATGTCATATGCTTTTCATGTTATTTTTATTAGTCTCCAAGTACACACTTTGTAGTAGTTGTTATCCGTGGGTAGCTATCTTTTATCAGCTATTATCATGTATCATAATTTTAGTAACATTACCAAATGCCAGCTATTGAGAAAAAATGGTAAATTTTTCCAACTAGACTAAAGGGAAGTTAAGTCACCAATTATCCCAAAAAGTTTAGGCTGAAATAGACCCAACAATGTATTGACAGCCCATTTTTCCCCACCTCCAAAAAATATTCGAGCCTCGCCTCTCAAAAATATTCGAGAAAAGAAATTAATTGTATTTTATTTCTTTTCATGACTACGCCACAAAAAACCAAGGTGATCCGTCCCGGAGGACGAGATCAAACCTGTTAACTATAACGAGCTCGTAAATATCAAAAAAAGCTATGACAAGATCATTGGCATCCAAAGGTGGAAAATTACGATGTCAAACCCAACGTGTTCGCTACCGGAGTACCGGTAAATCAACCTTTCGAAAAATCGAAGGAGAAAGATGATGTATTCTAAGCTCCTTTTCTCAATAATATATCGTCTAGAATATCAAGAACAATATTTTGCGTGTTCAAACTTGAACCGAGCTAATTATCGTTTTGCCCATGAGAGAACCCGATGGCTTGTTTTTAGCCATCTTTTACCTAGAAAATAGCCGTGAATTATTTTTTATGTCAAAAACTTTTTTAGTATATCAAGTTTCATGTCGAACTGAATTCATTTGACTAGCACTCAATAGAACATAAGTTTGTTGTTCGGCGATTTTCGGATATCGTACTCGCTAATCGGTGAAGATGTGAGGTGTTATGTCACCAGTTATTCCAAAAGCTTAAACTATTAGGAAATAGGTCCAACAATGTATATCAGACTATCCAACACTTCCCCTCATGTGCCTGTCTCTTACGTGGAGAGACAAACAAACTGAACATGTGCACCAACACATAGAGTGCGTAATAACAAATCTAACAGAAAAACACATCTTGAGACTTGAACCCAAGACCTCATGGAGCTAAACCTCTGATATCATGTTAAGTCACCAATTGTCCCAAAAACTTAAGTTGTTAGGAATGGACCCAATAATGTATATCAAGGTATCCAACATGAGGAAAATAGAGTTCACAGTTGGATACGGAATATCTTTTTAGCCCTAATAGCACTCCCTAGGGTCAAAAACCATGCCATTTTTTATAACCCTAAGTTTTCCTTCGTTGCTCAGCAACCCATAGTTTTCCTTCGTTGCTCAACAATTGTAATGAATAAGTGGTTTTAGAGACATTTTTTATTGGTTTTCTCCCAGAAGAATCCACTAGATTGCCTAATCCCCAAACATTCCTATGCCCCCTCCAATGTCTCATCTCACCTTCACTTCCTATATCTAAAACCAGTGCCCTCTTACATCAGTGTCATATCAAGCCAGTAATACTGTTAAGGCAAAGCTTTTTGTTTTGATAGGAGGGCTTAGGAGAAAGTGATATCTTTTTATTTTATTTTACTTTTTTTCAATCCCGGCTCGGATCCCTCTTAAGTTAATAAGCAGGGGGTCCTACCCATTTAGAAAATAAATTTCTTACCACCCTTAACCAAACTGATATGCGTTGTAGTCGTTGATTCGAATCAGCCCTTTGTTGATTCGAATCAGCCCTTTGTTGATTCGAATAAACCATGTTGTGATTCGAATAAACCCATCCGTGATTCGAATCTACCCGTCTGACTCAAATCAACCATGTCCTGACTAGAACTACCCGTCTGACTCAAGTCAGCCATGTCCTGACTCAAATCAACCATGTTCTGGTTTCTTCCCCTGTTTTTCTGTTCAAGCCAAACCGACGTCTATTTTAGTTGTAACTGTTTCATTTTTGTTACTTCTGTTTTGCTGAGCTGGAGGGGTAGTTAGGAGTGGGTTATTAGCTATAAAAGAGAAGAGTGTATCGGAAGGGAAGGTGTGGACAATATTCTGTATCTTTCTTCCTCTGTTTTCTTCTCTTCCCCTGTATCTCTTCTTTTCTCTCACTATCATCTTTCATTTCAGATTCCATTGTAGAACATTTATACTTGTAATCAATTCGCACCATTAATAAAAATAATGTTAGAAACTGTTTCCATTTCCATTTCACTGTGAACGATTTGCTTCAACCCTATCAGTGGTATCAGAGCCTACGGTTCTTGACTGTGGGTGATCATGGCAGAGGGAACTCGATCTCAAGATGTGAGACGAATGGAAGAATCCATCAAGCGAAATGCCGAACAGATTGAAAGCCACACGGGTATGTTACAGGGGCTACACAATTCTATCGATGAACTTAAACAATTGATGACAGCCATGAGCTCGAAGTATGAAGGTCTATCTGAAAAGGTAACATCTCCTTCTACAATTCCTGGGCGATCACCTGCACTCTTACCAAATCCATATCCGAATCAAAGGGGATTCCAACCGAAGTTGGATTTTCCCAAATTTCTTGGAGAGGACCCTGAATCGTGGATTTACAAATGTGAAAAGTTTTTTGAATTAAACACCATAGATGAAAACCAGAAGTTGCGACTGGCTTCCTTGCATTTGGAAGATAAGGCAATGACTTGGTTTAGATGGTTCGAAAAGTCACACACCTTACGCACATGGCAAGAATTCTCTAGGGTGTTATTAACGCGATTTGGTAGTAATGCTTATGAGGATTCAGTGGGACAGTTGACTAAACTCAAGCAATGGGGTTCGGTAAAGATGTATCAGGAGAAATTTGAAGAATTAGCAAACAAAACTAATGGTCTTTCTGAAGAATTTTTTGTTAGTTGTTTTGTCAGCGGTCTTAAAGAAGAGGTCTTGGCGGGAGTGAAAATGTTTCAACCAAAGACTATCGCACAGGCCATGAGTTTGGCAAGATTGCAAGAAGAAGCCATAGAAGCCATTTCTAGGAAGAATAAGAACATTTCGAAGCCTATTTCACAGCCTCCAAAATTTCAAGAGAATACCCCTAAGATTCCAGAGTTAGGACACCCAGTTCGAAAATTCACACAAAGGGATTTTGATGACAAAAGATCAAAAGGATTGTGTTTTGGTTGTGATGAAAAATATTTTAAGGGCCATGTATGTAAAAAGAAACAACTTTTTATGTTAGAAGCTGAGGAGGAAGAGGAGATTTTTGAAGAGGCCCAACAAGATATACTTACAGAACCTGCACAAGAAGAGTTCCAGATTTCCGTCCATGCTTTGACTGGTATTCAGTCCTACAGAACAATGAGAATCAAAGGAGAAGTTAAGAAACATGTGGTGGAAATACTAATTGATTCGGGCAGCACCCATAATTTTTTAGATCATACTTTTGCTAAGAGGTCAGGAACCAATATTCAATCCACTAATCCATTGGCTGTTATAGTAGCAGATGGAACCAAACTTAATAGCAAGGCTATGGTGAGAGATTTTCAGTGGACCATGCAAGGGACAGTCTTTACCACAGACATGAGGCTGCTACCACTTGGAGGATGTGATATGGTGTTAGGAGTGCAGTGGTTATCTACTTTGGGCCCTGTGCTCTGGGATTTTCAGAATTTACAAATGGAATTCACAGCTTTTGGGAAGAGACATGTGCTAAGGGGAGGGATTACTACGGATGTACAACTAGTGGATGCAAAGCAAATGCATCATTTGATTAAGAAGAAATCGCAGGGAATGATGGCTCAATTATGCAGTTTGCAATCGGTAAATGCCACGGAGGTACCCTCAGATCTTAACAATATTTTAAGGGACTTTGATGATGTATTTAGTACCCCTGTGGGGTTACCGCCTACAAGGTCACATGATCATCAAATTTCCTTAAATCCTGGTACCCAGCCACCAAGTATAAGACCTTATAGGTACCCCTACATACAAAAAAATGAGATCGAAAAGATTGTCAAGGAAATGTTGGATAGTGGGGTCATTAGACATAGTATATCTCCTTTTTCTTCACCAGTTTTATTGGTCAAGAAAAAAGACAATTCTTGGCGAATGTGCATTGATTATAGAGCCTTAAATAAAGACACAATCAAGGACAAATATCCCATTCCTATCATAGACGAATTATTGGACGAATTACATGGAGCTCAATATTTTTCTAAGTTGGATTTAAGATCGGGGTATCACCAAATTCGTATGAACCCAAGAGATGTAGAGAAGACAGCATTTAGAACACATGAAGGACACTACGAATTTTTAGTCATGCCTTTTGGTTTGACTAATGCACCATCTACCTTTCAAAGCCTAATGAACGATGTGTTTAGGCCCTATTTGCGAAAGTTTGTTCTTGTTTTTTTTTTATGATATTTTGGTTTACAGCAAGACCTGGGCAGAACATTTGGAACATATATTTCTCACTTTATGCAAATTAAGAGAGCATCAATTATATGCGAAAATGTCGAAGTGTGCTTTTGGCCAACAACAAGTGGAGTATTTGGGACATGTGATCAACATCCATGGAGTAGCACCTGACCCTTCAAAAATTGAACACATGATCAGTTGGCCCAAACCTCATTCACTCAAAGCATTGAGGGGTTTCTTGGGATTAACTGGATATTATAGAAGATTTATCAGAAACTATGGTAAAATTAGCCAACCACTGAATTTGTTACTCAAGAAGGATGCTTTCAAGTGGACTCTAGAAGCTGAGCAAGCTTTTTCCCAGCTTAAAATAGCTATGACCACAGCTCCTGTATTAGTGTTACCCGACTATTCTAAACTGTTTGTTTTGGAATGTGATGCTTCGGGTAAAGGAGTGGGTGCAGTTTTAATGCAAGAAGGAAGAGCAGTGGCCTTTTATAGTAAGGCTCTCTCACCAACAAGGTTGGGTCTGTCAACATATGAGAAAGAATTACTCGCGGTAGTAATGGCAGTAACAAAGTGGAGGCATTACTTGTTGGGAAGGCATTTTCAAATTAAAACAGACCATCAAAGTTTGAAGTTTCTTTTGGAACAAAGGATCACTACTCCTATGCAGCAGAAATGGATATCCAAATTGATGGGTTTTGATTATGAGATTTCTTACAAAAGTGGTAAAACTAATTTGGTAGCAGATGCCCTTTCCAGACTTACGGATGATTCAATTACAGTTGCAAACAACAAAGGCCAAGCAGCCGCAATGACTGTGGTTTTATGTAATTGGGTGGGCCTCTGCAAGATAGTTGGAAGCAAGATATTGAATTGCAGCAGCTCATTAAGGATCTGCTCCAAGATCCTGCTAGCCATCCTCACTACACCTGGCAACATGATATGCTATACTACAAATCTCGATTGGTGGTGGGAAAGAATGAATCTTTTCGGCTTAAACTCATTCATGAGCATCATGCTGGTCCTATTGGAGGTCATTCGGGTGGCGAAAGAACTTACCAAAGGCTCAAGCAAGCTTTTTATTGGCAGGGAATGAAGAAATCAGTACTCCAATATGTAGCCGAATGTGACATTTGTCAAAGGACTAAGAATGAGAATGTGGCTACCCCGGGTTTGCTACAACCTCTACCCATTCCTTCTCGACTTTGGACTGACATTTCTATGGACTTCATAGAAGGACTGCCCATATCTTCACAAAAATCTGCCATATTAGTGGTAGTAGACAGGTTGAGCAAATACGCTCATTTCATTTCTCTGACTCATCCTTACACTGCCTCTATGGTGGCTCAAGCATTTTTGGACCATATCTTTAATTTACATGGAATGCCAAGCTCCATTGTTTCGGATAGGGACCCTATTTTCTCTAGCAAATTTTGACAAGAACTTTTTCGACTACAAGGAACTACCTTATCCATGAGTACCGCCTACCACCCACAAACTGATGGCCAAACGGAGGTGGTAAATAGGTGTCTTGAAAATTATTTACGATGTCTTGTGGGAGATAAACCAACCAAATGGCCCCAGTGGTTACCTTTGGCTGAGTGGTGGTATAACACTACTTTCCATGTTTCCACTGGCATCACACCCTATGAAGCTCTTTATGGTCAAAAACCCCTAAACCTCCTACATTATGCTCCTGGAGGTACTGCCATAGCAGCAGCTGACCAGCTGTTGCAAGACAGAGAGGCGATACTCAAGCTCCTTAAGGAACATTTGGCCACATCACAGCATCGAATGAA
Organism: Sarracenia alabamensis; assembly: GCA_035668455.1. Lineage (NCBI taxonomy): Eukaryota > Viridiplantae > Streptophyta > Magnoliopsida > Ericales > Sarraceniaceae > Sarracenia > Sarracenia alabamensis. The sequence continues at coordinate 7,276 of JAULLH010055314.1, forward strand.
ACAACTTGCAGACAAGCACAGAACTGAGAGGGAATTTGGTGTAGGAGATTGGGTCTACCTCAGATTGCAGCCTTTCAGACAGGTGACTGTGGCTTTTAGGAAGACTGCTAAATTAGCTCCCAAATTTTTTGGCCCTTACCAAGTGGTGCAAAAGGTGGGTACTGTGGCGTATAAACTTGCCTTACCCCCTACTTCCAAGATTCATCCTGTGTTCCATGTTTCACTTTTGAAAAAGAAGTTGGGCATGGGGGCTGTGGTACAGACCACTTTACCAATAACTGATGAGAATGGCCACGTTCAGCTGGAACCAGTGGCTATTCTGGATAGAAAGATTGTGAAGAAGCATAACAGACCTCATTCCTTGGTTCTGATTCAGTGGTCTAACTGTGTACCTGAAGATGCCACTTGGGAGAGTTGGTATAATATTCATCAACGTTTTCCCCATTTTCAACCTTGAGGACAAGGTTGGTCTGAAGGAGGAGGCAATGATAAGCGTTGTAGTCGTTGATTCGAATCAGCCATTTGTTGATTCGAATTAGGCTATTTTGATTCAAATAAACCATTTGGTGATTCGAGTAAAACAATCCATGACTTGAGTAAACCAATTTGTGATTCGAATAAACCAGTTGTGATTCGAATCAACCCATCTGACTCAAGTCAGCCATGTCCTGACTCAAGTCAGCCATGTCTTGACTCAAATCAACCCATCTGACTCAAGTCAGCCATGTCCTGACTCAAATCAACCATATTCTGGTTTCTCCCCCTGTTTTCTGTTCAAGCCAAACCGACGTCTATTTTAGTTGTAACTGTTTCATTTCTGTTACTTCTGTTTTGCTGAGCTGGAGGGGGTAGTTAGGAGTGGGTTATTGGCTATAAAAGAGAAGAGTGTATCGGAAGGGAGGGTGGATAATGTTCTGTATCTTTCTTCCTCTGTTTTCTTCTCTTCCCCTGTATCTCTTTTTCTCTCTCACTATCATCCTTCATTTCATATTCCATTGTAGAACATTTATACTTGTAATCAATTTGCACCATTAATAAAAATACTGTTAGAATCTGTTTCCATTTCCATTTCACTGTGAACAATTTACTTCAACCCTATCAGACTCTTGTCTTCTCTCGATTGAACTCTCCCTCTCGCAACGCTCTCTGATTTCTTGTTTCGAAACTCTCATTTGGAACCCTAGCCATCGTCCTCCGTGGTTCGCAAATGGTCTGCCGTCCGCCGTACATCGCAGGCCATCCTCCGCACGCCGCCGCCCCACCACCACCACAAAGGATTCTGTTTCATTTGCGACCCATCATATATTGCGTGCGTCTCTCTCTCTCTCTCTCTCTCTCTCTCTCTCTCTCTCTCTCTCTCTCAGCTCTTAATGCAGACTGTGTATGGATACTGTGTAAGTATCTCGCACACACGGTGTTTGATGTTTTGCCTATAAGAGACAGATTTGTTCTGCTAGTTGTTGTATTTACAGTACTTTCAAACTTCAAGTTTTCTGTGATATTGCTGCAAGTTTACTTAACTGACATGTCAAAATAGACATTATTGCTTCCAAAAACAACTTTGTATAGATTGATTATTCTTTTCAAACTTGGTTAGGCTAATAATAGCCGTAACCTTTATCAATCAAAGTAGGCACATATAAAAGACTTGCAGCAATTTCACAGAAAACTGGTAGTTTATACTTTAGAGGAGGAAATTGAAAGACTTTCAAAAAACTTGTAGAACTATTATTGGTTTTGATTCTATTTCTTTCGTTTGCATTTCTGAAATTTTCATTTAGTTGAGTTTGTTAAACCCCTTAATTTTGGGTTTTCTATTTTCTTTCTTTCGTTTCCCTATTCTTCTTTCTTATTGAACTCGATTTTACATGCTCCCTTTGATATTGTGAATTAATATGTGTTAAGAATAATAGTCTCTTTTCTCCTATTTAAGCTGTATTTTTTACATTGCTCAGGTGATTGGAAACTCGGTTGCATTTCATTGGGATTGGCAACTACGCTGGCAATCCTTGGTATCTCAGCCTCATTTGCTGGAAAGACATATGGACAGATAGGGCAGGGGCTTCCTTTGGCTGCTTCTGGTTTGGCCATAATTCTGGTTTAGGTATAAAGAGTTCCAAAAGTTTTAATTGTTATAAAGAGTTCCAAAAGTCTTAATTGTTATAAAGAGTTCCAAAAGTTTTAATTGTTATATAAGACAAGTTGTAATGTTCATACACCAAATTAAATGAGTAATTGAGTTTTGCAATTGAACCGAGTAATCCTCATTTTATGCACTTTAAATCATTGATGTATTGGCACATAGTCGTAAAATTACAAAAGAAAATGAGGATTACGTTATCATATGTAGAATAGATCACATCTTACATATGTGAGACTTGAGAATATGGACATTTTATCAATTGGGAGTCTATGGATATTAATTTCTCATGGATATGGTTTGGCAGCTGCCTATTGTTTTGATAAAATCTTAGTAAATCCATCAATAACCTATGTTTAATATGCAACAAGATTCAATGTATTAGTAGGAACATCACATTGATCATTTGTGTAAGAAGTTTACTTAGTTGCCTTCATACTTACACTGCTTGATATCTCGGAATCTATTCGTAAGCCGGTGACGTCTTCCATGATCAATACCAATGTTTGATGATCGTCTTCTTCCCATATACATGCACTATAAATGAGGCATAATAAATAGGTATGGAAATTAGTTTAGTAAAATGTTGGAAATACTTGTAGAAAAAGAGCATGAATTGATCTATTTGGGCTGCTGGCTGAAGGCTAAAGTACCAACAGTCCGCTGCCATCTGATTTTTTGCATTTGGTTTTGATGTCTATAGGCCTTGATATCTTGGGGCACACTACAGTACCATGTGGAGACACAACAGTACCATTTAGGACATGCTGATTTGTAGTGCTGAGATTTGGTATTGCCCAATTTGGTTTTGCTGACATTTCGGTGGTGCTGCCAGTTTTGGGTATGCTGCTATATTAGTGGTTTTTTGTGTTTGGTGGTGCTAAGATTTTACTGGAGTCTTATGTAGCATTAGTTTTAGCCGGCCAAAAGTATGTTTATGGGGTTCTCGATCTGTGGTCCATTACAAATTTGCTACTATTGAGTAATATGACTATTTCTGCTCTTTTATTTCCTCAGTTTTGCTTTAAAGACTAATGGGATTTGTTTTAAAATTTAACAGGCTTATCAGCTCAACACTTTCCATACGTAAAGAATATTGATCCAGGTTTGCCATTGTTTCTATTTAACTACAGTGATAGGAAACTTCATGGCATCTTTGAGGCTGCTAGCTCTGGCCAAATGAATATTAATCCATATGCATGGACCACTGATGGTTCGGAGAGAACACTTTTTTCTGCTCAGGTATTTGTATGGGATATTCTCCTGTATGATTTAGTTGTTAACTGAGTTTTATGGTTACATTGGAGACATGCTTTATTATAATCAAAGAAAGGTTTAAACTTTTAAGGAAGAACAAATTCATAAGATGGGTTGTATCGATAAGAAGTTGATATGTGTTGTCATGTTATAGATTTTGAACTCTGCCATTGTCTATCAAATGTTTTTCTCATACAAATCAAGTTAGCAACTTTAATTGTAGGAAGAAGCTATTGTGAGGATAATTAGAGGAAAACCACTTAAGAGACCCACTGATCCGAAGTAGGAATCATCCTTATCCTACTTGTAGGCAAAACAAGCTGGCTACTAGTGCTAATGCACATCAGTTCCAACACTCCAAGATTCTATAAGTTGCTACAATCTGCTACAAACCCACTCCCATCAAAACATCACCAGAATAGTGCACAACTGAAAATCTGTTAATCCACTTGCCTGCTTCTACACACTATGACCAGGACCTAAGCGCAACTAGCGCAGCAGAAAAAGGCCAACAAGCAGGATCAAACAGCAACGACCAACATAAACAGCTAAAACCGAAGAACAACCCGCTGCATAACAACAACACCACCCACAACTGCTGAATAAAAAACATACTAAATCAAAGCAGCTATGCAGGCATAGCTGCTACAAACTACCAAACCAGCAAGCAGGATCAGAAAGCAACATGAACAGCTACCACTGAAACGACAGCTGCTGCAGCAAAAATTAGCAAAACACAACAGCCACAGGCTTGAAATGCGCCAAAAAGCAATTGATTTGGTTAGCAGCTACACAGTTATTTTCGGTCAAGAAGAAGTCGATTTATTTTTTACGAGCTTTGTGTTTGAAATTGTATGGCATATGTTTTGTGTTGATGATGCATGCTACATGATAAGATTTGGGATGTGGGTTAACCTTCAAACCCAGTTTCTTTACAGCTTCTTATAAGACATTGGTGCTACTTCCACTATCAATTATCAAAGAACAAACTTAGTGATAAACCTCACCCTTATAAGAAAAATCTGCCTTTGCTACAACTCAAATTCCATCTTATCTCTCTTAGTAGCAAGGAGAAGACGAGTAATGCCGACCACATCATCCACAAATTGATGGGGAAGTTTAGAATCCCTATGAAGAGTATTTCTCTAATATCACTTCAAGAACCAAGATGAACAAGGCCATGTTTGGGAATTCAACCTAATTGATGGTGGCGTAGCTGCGAATAATCCGGTATGATTAATTCTTTGAAGCATTAAAGCTAACAGCAACCCTTAATTGTTTGGTAACTTAGATTTTTTAAAGTTGGTTGATTGGATAAAAAACTAGATTTTTTTTTGTTTTTTTTTAATTGATGGTGGCGTAGCTGCGATACTCATCTAAGATTTTGTGGTGAAAGCAAATTGTTTGTGTGTGTGTGGGTGTTATGTTAATATTTTCTGTTTTCTGGCCTAAGTAATATTCTATGGCACAATGGCATGTTTCTTTAATGGCAGGCTTATTATGTTGGATTTTGTTTTTCACTTTTTACATTTTTGTTTTCACTGGTTGGAAAGTTTCTGCTGAATCAAGTAATTTTAAAATGATTTGTTTGACTTGGTGGAAAATGGGATATATGCATGCTAAAATGACCAATATGAGTTCTGAATGATATTTTTTCATGAATTCTTGTATATATACCAGTGACAGATCTCTAAAAAATGTTCCAATAGTGCCTGTGTGCAACTGAGACTTCATTTCTTTCATATTTCTCTAAAAAATGTGCAGGCCAACCTAGGAGGCATTTGTTTACCATTGGATGGAGTACATTCATTACTTGTAAGAGATTAGTTGCTTGGGACACTTGCGTATTCTTGAGGTAATTTTTTTCCTTATTCGTTAATTTTTCTTTGTAATTCTCCATTCTCATACAATTTGCGTATTCTTGGCAAATCTCTACAATGAGGGCATGACAAGTTGATAAAGGAAATCTTGATCAAGTGAAGAACGAGTTGAAAATGAAGGATGAGAAGCTAGGTGAAGCTGAGCAGAGGACAAACTATGCTGAGAAAAAGGTTAGTTAGAAGCTTAGGCTGTTGCCGTAGAATGTCTAGAGGAGTGCGAGCAAAAAATTTGGAACTGAGTGCAAAGCTTGGGAAGGGTGAAGAAGTCGCTGTTGAAAAGTTTAAGGCTATATCATATGTTTTTTTAGAATTTACCATTTTTTGTCTTCTTTAAATTGTAAATTCGTACGTTTTGTAACTTACTCAAATTTTTAATTTTTTATGAATGATGATTCTGAAGTATATTTTTTCTCTTAATGTGGTTGTATTGTGCATTATCATCCAATTTTGCAGGTAATATAAGCATACAAAAAGTATTTATATTTAATATTATTTTTTTAAAAAAAATTATACTTTTTATCTCGATTAAAATCAGTGATTAAAAGTATCCTTTTCAAAAAGATCTCGATGACCGAAATTAAAAGTACTCTCTTCAAGAAAAATCTCAGTTTTTAACCGATTTTACAGACTTTCAATCTCGGTTATGAAGCTCTTTTGATCTCGACTGTTGGCCGAGATAGCAAATAATCTATTTTTAATCTCGGCTCCAAAGATCGCGATTTCAAAACCGAGCTCTTTATTAAAAGATCTCAGTTAATTACTGAGATCTTTTAGGATTTTTGTAGTAGTGTAGCCACTGGAACTTGAAAAAGAGCCATTGGAGAACTTCATATCTGAGATTTTTTGCACAGGTTTTGAATCATTTGAGTTTGAGTTGACACAAATGACTTCCAGAGAGTTGGAGTTGCAGTCGGACACAAAGGGATCGACTCAAATTGATTTGGGTCGACAAACTATATGCTGCACTTTTGGTTGATTTCCAAATGATCATATTTCCTTTATCTGAACTCCAAATGGGGTCCATTTTATATCCAAATTGAAGCCCTGGAAGTCTTCTTTCCAATGGTTCTAGTCTCGCATCCAAATGCTTTCTGTAGAGAAATATATGACCAAAATACTGAGCATGTGTCAATTTCCTTCAATCAAAAACCTTGATTTCTGAACTTAGGCTCAAGGTGACAAGTCATTTCATTTAGGGGTCGACTCAAACTATCTCTGAACTTCAAGAATTAAATATTTTGCTCCTTGGGGTCGACTCATGGGTAATGGGGATCAACTCATTCAACTTCCCATTTCATTTCTGAATCTTTTCTTGACCCTTTTTTATCTTCTTACCTTGACCCTTGATCTCTCCTTTGGCTAAGCACTCTACATGGCTTCCAAACTTTAATCTTCACGGTCTGTGATGATCTTGATCTCTATCTTGATCTATGATCTCCCCTTGAGCTAGAAAACTTCCAATTGATGCGTGTGCTTCACATCATGAGATTAGGCATCCTTGCCTATGGAAAACTTGTGCTTCTTTAAGTCCTCTTCCATAGGTGGCCATTGAGATGTTCTTCAAGTGCACTTACATGGCTTCTCCTTTGGGAAGGCAATCTCTAAGATTCTTCAATTACTTGATTTTCTCTTTTGGCATTCTTTTGAGCTTCCATGCTCAATATGAGAAGCCGATCCATTCAATGGGCTTAAGCTCCAGTTCTTCTTGAATCTCGAAGGGCTTCATGCTCCAATCGATACTTGGGCTCCTCTTTATACTCTTAGGCTTGAGGTAGAACCGAAGGAGTTAGCCAAACTCATAGAGAAAGAGAAGTCCATTTTGGCTCACAACCTCTAAGATCAATTCCATTGCCTTCAATCTCTACTATATCTTCTTCTTCTTCTTCTTCAGCCTTTTGAGCTTGCCCGTTTGATTTCTTTACTTTTTATTGTGCATGGTGTTAGCCTAAAGACTTTTTTAATCAAATTTATTTTTGGTTTTGATCATAACAACACATTGATTTGTTGTTCACTAATGTGTTAGTTGTGCTTGAAGAATAATTCTAGGATAAATCAAATATACTCAAGCCCATGAAAAACAAGAAATAAAGATAAAATGATGAAGATCAATGGACATTCGAGCTTAAGTATGCTATGAAGAACAAGAGG
>JAULLH010056405.1:0-14686 GCA_035668455.1 Sarracenia alabamensis
CCTTTTGTTTATTTCAAAAATATTAAACATATTTTTAATTCCCCGATTAAAAATTAAATATGGCTTTTTAATCAAATTAAAAATCCCATGTTTAATTCCATTTAAAATAAACTAAATAACTTATTTAATTTTTCGAAAGGAAATTAATTACCCAATTTAAAAAAAAGCATAATTAATTTTTCCTCTAATCAAAAAAATTAAATAACCTTAATCGCTTATTTATTTTCCCATTTTAAAAAAATGCTTGGATTTTATTTTATTAAAAACATTTTTCTAAAAATTCGTAGATTTGAAAAATCATACATTCAAAGGAAAATAAAATAAAATAAACATCCATGCAATAATTTAAAATCACAAATAAAATTAGCAATTAAAATAAAAACTTGTCGTTATGATCCGATCCTTCCTTAGGGTTTGAAAAAACTCAAACGAGTCTCTAAAAAGCCTAAACAGAACTTAGACCCTTTCTGTAAGGACCCGACCTTTATGTATTTATGATTATCTTAAAATGATGTCGTTTGGATGATGGTGGCGACCCGGGAGTTGTAGGATCGTGGACCGGTTCGGTTCGGTGGCGGTTCGGATAAAAATAAGTTAAAGTGAGTGGAGGAAACTTGACATACCTTCACCATTTTTTGGACATAAATTTTTCTAAGATTGGAATTTGGATGCAAGGTTTGAACCATTGGAAAGAGGAGTTACGGAGCATCAATTTGGATATAAGAACGACCCTGTTTCGATTTCGTATGACAAGTTATGTCTGTTTGAAATTTTGGATTGAAGCTTCGAGCAGTCAAGCCCTCGAGCGAGCTGATGACCGCTCGACCGGTGTGCTACGAAACAGTTTTCAAAAAACGAACCCGAGAGCTCTTTTTTTCATTTCTCTCATTCGTCTCTCTCTCTATATGAGGGGAAATTGTTACGGCTCAAAGGATTGATGCTTGGGATGGTTTTTGAAGATCTTCTAAGGGCTTGTTTGGTAAGATTGCCCCTCTTAAACCCTTGAATCTCCTGTCCCTCTTCTCTTTTCTCATCTTTTCACCATCTCCTTTCATGTTTTGGACTAGGGTTTGGTTCTTGGAGCTCTCATAGAAATTGGTTTTGGTTCTTCTCTTCTTGAGGTAGGATCTTACACTAACTTTGAATAATTTGTACATTTATGTGATTATTTTGTTGTTGGTGTGAGCTTGGTTTAAAACCCTAGAAACTAGGGTTAGATTTGGTTATTTGGGACCCTAGGCTTATGTAAATTGGGGCTTGATGTTTATTATCAATTTTGTTAGGTATTTTGAACTATCCTACCTTGTTAGTTGGTTAAAAACATGGATTTGGAGCAAACCTACACTTTTAGGCTTTTGGTAGATTTTGAGCTTAAACCTAAGAATTGGGGGTGTTTGGATTTGAAGTCCAAGAGATGTGTGTTGATGGTTTTAGAGTATAAAATAGATTATTTAGTGGTCATATGGATTATGCTTGGTGAGGAGCTTTTTTCGTTAAGTTGCGGGAGTTCGGGCTTAATAGTGTATCTAAGTATTTTATCATATGCTTGAGCTTTGTTCGTTGATTTGGAACCTTAAGAGCATTGAGCTCGGTGCTTAGATAGCTTTATTTAATTTGTGGGCTCTTGTGAGCCATCCTACCTTGTTGGATTGATAGAAACTTTTATAAGAGGAAAGTTCAAGATTTATGTTATTGGTAGATTTTCGGTGAAGCCTAGAATTTGAGCCCTTTTGAGTATAAGCTCTAGTATGATGAGTTAAGAATTTCTAAGAGTGATTAAGGCTTATAATGACTTAAAAGAACATAGTTTCGGTGAGAATTCTCTTGTGATGAGGTTGTGGTAAGTTGTTTAAGTGTTGATGCTTAGGCACGTAAGGCGGGGCGAGATGAGCCATCGATGAGTTAGATCCTTTGTTTGGTATGTTTAAGTATTTTGAGGTTCTTAAAGCTTTTTGTTGTGCTTAGTTTGGTGAGGAACCTTCTTTGTTAGGTGGTGGAAGTTTAGTCTTATTATGGTGCTTAAGCACTTGAGTTATGTTGGAGGCTTATTTGATGATTCATATTATGTTTGAGGTTTACTTGATAATTTAAATCATCTATGTTGTGTGCTAATGCCTTTGAGAGTATTGGAATTCTAGCTAGATGTTATTCACATGGTTTGGATGAAGTTCATTAATGTTCTTGAGGTAAGAACTTTTAGTAAAGTGGTAGCTTATGTGTATATGGCCATTTTGGAAATCAATGAGTGATAAGGGTCATCTATTGGATTTGTTGATATGTTGTGGGAGTATAGGAGTAATACTTGGGTATTACTCCCTTAATTTTGGGTGAAGTTCAAACGTTGTACTAAAGGCGAGATTTTCAAGCCAAGTGTTGGGATATGTATGTAAATGAGTGGAGTGGATGGTTAATTAGTGGCTTAGGTCTCCAAATGAGTTGTTGTGTGCTTTATGGATTTTTAGATCCTTTATTGAGTGGAATTCGTCTCATTGGATTGAACTCTTTGCATGATGATGATGTAGAATATTGGTTAAATGTAGCACCTTGGATGTTTGATGGTTATGTGTCGTTGTGTGTGTAGAGTGATTGTTAAGACCATCTTCATGATATGGATATGAACATGAATGTGTAATACCTTTAATCCCTTGTGTGGAATCTTAATGTTTCGATCCAAGGACTTGGTTGGTTGGCTACACATTAAAGCTTAAGTTATTTGTCTTGCCACTCTTGTTTTGTGAGATGGGGTTTGTAGCATGTGGGACTTGAGGTGTTATGCTTGTGGTTTATAACTTTGATGTGTATTTTGAGAATTGAGAAATATGAAACTCGTAATGAGTGGAACATGATCTAAAGCTTATAAAAATTGATCGGTGGCTTATAGCCTTTCGTTTTTAGCTCGATATTAGTCGCGGTAGTTGAAAACCTGTAAATTGAGGTTGGTTGCCCATGATTGGCGATTGTGGCTCATTGCCTACGACTTGTGATTTACAGTTTAAGGTTTGTGAATGGCATTCAGTGGTTAGAATCCTTCACCTATGACTTGAGGCTTGTTAATGGATTGACAAGTTGGTATGATTTGAGGTTTGGAGCTAGACGCTAGCGCTTGTAGGCTTAGTGGCTTATTGATGGTTATGGTGATGTGAGCCGTGACGGACGTATCGTGCCCTGTGTTTGATATCATACTTGATGATTATTAGGCTCCCATATAGTAGCCTAAGCTTTGGTATTTGAGGTTTATTGTTGGATGACCGGTATTGGTATCCTAGCACGTCATGTTTGGGGATATTTATGAGTAGATCCTTGTGATCTGTTGGTGCACATTGCTGGTGTCATTGTGCGTTTATGAGTAGATCCTTGTGATCTGTTGGAGCACATTGCTTATGTCTTTGTGCTGTTATGAGTTGATCCATGTGATCTGTTGGTGCACATTATTTGCATCTTTGTGCTTTTATGTGATGATGCTTGTGTGGTTAGCTTAGGGTCTAGAGAGGGAAGTAGGGAGTATGGTCTAAGCCTTTCGACTAGCGATGAGGTGTTCTGTAATGTCGGTCCACGTTGATGTGTTCTTTGGGGGTTGTACAGTAGGAGATGGCCAGGGCTTTCCGATCCATGATGTGGTGTGCCATGGGACTGGTACAACCGAGGTTAGACTCGTCTGTTACTCCAAGGTCCGTCCCTGAGTGTGTGTGTGCGTATGTAGCGTAATGTTTACGAGTTATGGTATGGGACATAACTTGTCTACTTTACGATATGTGGGGGTGTGAGTATGTACGCATAATGTTTACGAGCTATGATATGGGACATAGCTTGTCTACTTTACGATACATTGTGTTTGGGTTGGATTACGTGTACATTATTTATTTATGTGTATGAGCTTGACACTGCATACCATGGGTATATATATCTATATATACGTGTACACTCTACATGAGTTGATACGGTAGCTGTGAGATCCAGTTGGATCATAGGCTCGGTTATGGCACGGAATGTGATTGATGTGCAGTCGTATGTACATGGTCATACGTTTTAGTTATGGTTCGAGGAGCCGTGTATATTTATTCATGATAGATGCACCCTTTTGGTAGAAGGTTTAGGAGTTAGTCTCGTTATACTTGTGGTGTAGACGTTATGCTTGATTAGCATGCTCGTCTAGATTGTATCATATTAGAGATTATCATATCCTTGTCATAGACATCTTGTCGATAGTACTCCTTTATCCATGTTAATGGTACCTCTATTACTGATATCTTTGTTGTTTGGAGTTGTGAGCTTTTCAGGTTGGAGCATGGTATTGACTGGATAAGTATCGTGATAAGATCCTTATGGGATAGGTTTTGGGGATAACCCCTTAGATCTTTTATGAGAACTGAAAATGTGGAAACAACTTCTTTTTATGGAAAAAGGAAAATACAATCTTTTTAAGAAACGTTTTCTTAAAACTAGAGCCATGTGAATACAGTTTTTCTACAAAACTTGGAACTTTATTCCTACTTTATCGGTGTATAGGTATTCACATGCTCGGCTCACATGTTTTACTTTGTTATTCATCTGTTAGTGTATTATCTTACAACCGTGGCTCAGCCACCCTAAAATTTTAAGGTTTTTCGCAAGGATGGATTAGCGATCTTGGAGGCATGGCACAAAGATATTTCAATTATGCGCAGTACCTTGTTGTATCTTGAGATTTATATTATTTGTTGTATAACTCGTAGCTCTATTTCATTAGCTTTGTTCTTTGTTGCGTTGTATGGCCATAAGGCCCGCTTTATATTTCGGTTGGTTAGCATGTTTGGAGTAGCTAGTTTGTTTCTCTTGGAGTTTATAGCAGTTTATTCATTATGATTTTGTTGTGGGTTGTAAGTGCGTTGGAGCCACCCACCTTGTATATTGAGGTTTGAGATTCATGTTGTAGCTTAAATTAGTTAGTTTTGCCGCGGATGCGGATTGTGGTTATTTATAATGTCCAGGTGTTGTTTACAAGTTGTTGAAAATTTTGGAAAGTGCCAAAAACAGGGGAAACTCTGCCGAAATTTAAAAAAAAAATAAAAAAATTTTCCGGAATTGGATTATTTAAAGATTAAGGAGCAAAAGTAATCTCTTATGATTTTGGGATAATTATATGGAATGTTTATTAGATTAAGGTTAGGACGTTACATTTACAGACCTGGAGGATAGAGGGCAAGGCCAACCCGCCTACCAATTCAATGCTTGTCTTCTATAGACCCAGAGGTGTGAGGGCAACGCCAACCTGTCTACCGATGCAATGCAACTCTTCTACAAACCCAGAGGCCTGAGGGCAAGGCCAATCCGTCTAATGATCCAATACAACACTTTTATAAACCCAGAGGTCTAAGGGTAAGGCCGACCTGTCTACTGATCTAATGCAACTCTTTTACCGACCCAGAGGACGTAAGGAAAGGTTGACCCATCCAACGATCCAATGAAACTCTTTTAGAGACCCAAAGGTCTGAGGGTAAGGACGACTCGTCTACTGATCCAATGCAACTCTTTTATAGACCTGGAGGCCTTAGGGCATGGCCAACCTATCTACTGATCCAATGCAACTCTTTTATAGACCTAGAGGTGTGAGGGTAAGGCCAACCCATCTATCGATGCAATGAAACTCTTTTACAGGCCCGGAGGCCTGAGGGAAAAGCCAACTCGCCTGTTGATCCAATTCAACTCTTTTACAGACCCAGAGGTTTGAGGGTAAGGCTGACCCTTCTACCGATCCAGTACAACTCTTTTACAGACCCATATGTCTTAGGGCACGACCAACTCATCTACCGATCCAGTGTTATTCTTTTACAAACCCAGAGGTCTAAGGGCAAGGCCAACCCGTACACCAAGCAATACAACTCTCTTTTACAGACCAGAGGGTCTGAGTGTAAGGCTCACCCGTCTACTAATCCCATGCAACTCTTTTACCGACACAGAGGTCTGAGGGTAAAGCTGACCCGTCTACCGAACCAATCACTAGGTTCAATCATCGAACGCTAAGGCTATTTCAAGGGAGCCTAAACATCTTCAATCACCTCAATTGAAATCTAATACAACATGATCAGGTTATTATAGTTACTCATCACAATACACTAACAAGAATATCTAACATATAAGACATTCTATAATAGGAACAAATACCATTATCAAGATGCCATGCCACACAGGTATCAAAATCAACATTAACACGATAAAGTAGAACGTATGATTTTCCTAAAACTCAATAAATGAGTCATCGAACACAACATTTGGTATGGTCATATTTCCATCGTTTTATCTCATGTTAGGGCTTAAAACGTCTAATCACTACCATTCTCATGAGCTCAAACTCAAAACCTAGCAAGGCTCACGTTCGAGCACTCGGCAACCAAAGTATAAACCATTGCAAAAACTTTGATAAAAATCCAATCCATATCACCAAATTTATAATGTCTAGAATCCTACCTCACAACCAAGATGATACCAAGAATCCGAGTCCAATCCATAGCTTTCCAGAACCCACCCCGAAAGTGCGTCCAACTATCAAAATCAAATCACCAACTTACAATTAATTTGTGGAAATAAATTCCGGTTATCCAAAAATTCCCAAACTTGAACCATAGCTTACTTTTTATACCAATTGTACTCAATCAAGATCAATTTCCTAAAAATTATCCAATTAGACCGAAACCCCCAAGTCAGACCCAAAATTCCAACCTAAAATCCTAGTTTATCCAAAATCGAAATTAATCCCACAAGCATAGTTCTAGCAAGCCTAGATAGTTATCCCAATGTACAACTTCATGATTCAATCATTAATTGATCGAGAAAAACTCAAAAATTAAAAAACTACTCTCGTCTGGTCTGTTAAGCCTGAGGTTTCGATTGATTACAAACCTTTGCTAATAATCCAAACAAAATCACTAGAAATGTTCTAGAAATTTAAAATATTATCTTAAATGAAGAAATTGGATCAAATCGAACCCCAAATAGTTGTCGAAAGCTCGTTGTGCCGTCGCGCGATTCTCCCATGTTTCACCGCTGTCCTCCCTCCGTTTCCCGGTGGTAAATCACGGCGATGGTGGCGCGGCAGTGGTCGATGGTGGTCGACGCTGGCGGTGGTCGATTCATTTCCTATTACTGGGTATATTTAAGGTAGTTTTAGTACACTATTTTAAGTATACTATTAATTAATGTACCTAATGTATCTTTTTAATTATTTTTTAATTGGAAATGAATAAATTCAGTAACATCACACTAAAATCTTAATTTTCATGATTACATATTATTTTATTGGTATTTTGTTAATTAAATACCAAATTTTAGGTCAAATTAAGTTTTTATGTTAAATTGTGCCAAATTTGGTCAAAATTGTATCTTAATGTAGTACTTTATAATTGTTGTATTATATGACATGTATAATTATTAATTCCTGCTTAGAATTAAGTTATTACATATTTTTTTATTATATTTTGGATGTTCAATATTGGATAAAATGTGCTTAGTGTATGCTATAAACATAATTCTAATTAATTAACCTAAACTTTAAATTGTACTTTATTGTGTGAAATTATGAGGTTTTAGTCTTTTATTTATTTATTTATTATTATTATTATTATTATTATTATTATTATTATTATTATCATTTATTTTTTGAAGCTTGGTTTTGTAATTGATCACGTCGGAGTATGCTTCTTTTCAAAATTTTTGGATTGTGGGATTTTTTTGATGTTGGATTGTTCAAGTGTGAATAATTTTAAATTTTGCTAACTTTATTTGTAAATAATAATTCATTTAATTAATTTAGCAAAATTGAGTCTCTCACAATCTAACCCCCTTAAATTAAATTTCGTCTTCGAAATTTTAGTGTCGTACCTTTCGCTTCTTGGAATAACTGAGGGTGGTTGGTTCGCATGACATCTTCTCTTTCACAAGTTGATTCTTCGACTCCGCGGTGCTGTCGTAGTATACGTACAAGCGGGATGATCTTTCCTCGTAGCATTTTGTCTCAATAGTCCAAGATCTTAACCGGTCGTTCTTTGAATGTTGCACCCCCATCAATCTGAATCTCCTCCAAGTTCAGGGTGTGACTTGGGTCTGGATCGTATTTCGACAGTATCGAGACATGGAAAACGTTGTGAATCTTGAGAGTTGAGGTGGTAATGCCAAGCGATAGGATATTGATCCAACATTTTCTATGATCTTAAACGGGCCAATATATCGAGGTGATACCTTTTCTTTCTTTCCAAATTGGATAACTCCCTGTCGAGGTTGAATTTTGAGAAACATGTGATCTTTTACATTGAATTCCAATGGTCTTCGTCATTGTTCTACGTAACTTTTCAGTGTGCTTTGATCTGTGAGGTGTTGTTAGCTGATTATCTTGATCTTCTCGATGGTCTTGCATACAAAGTCCGGCCCTAGCAGGTTGGCTTCTCCAGCTTCGGTTCAACATATCGGTGACATGGAGGGTTGTCCATAGAGTGCTTCAAATGGGGTGTAACATCCTGACCTAAACCAAATAATAATCTAATAACGAATATCCAATAACTGTGTCTCATGCCGAATGTTTATCTCTGTAAAACACTAATTTTAGAAAATAAGAACATTTTTCCTTTTTAAGAAATTTGAATAAAATATTGGAAAATATTCTCACTCCTAAATTTTTTTTTAGAAGTTTAGGCAGAGTTTTCTCTGTTTTCGGACCACAACCCTAATGGGCAAACCTGTAAACAGATACCTAGGCATCAACAATCAATATAGGTCTTACAAGGGTATCAACAACCACAATCTAAGCTATTCTAAGCTATATCAAGCCGAGAACAACACAACTATATTACTACTCAACAAACTACCTGAAAATATCAGTAAATCAAGGGTGGCCCGTAGGCTCTTTCAACCCGTAAGCAACTGAAAACAAATCATAAGCTAACTAAACTGAAACGGAAAGTAAAACTATCCTTCGGCATCTCACATGCATACAAGAGATGATAAATGGCCTTATGGTCATATAGTAATCCAACAACTTAAATGAAAATAAAGCTGAATATATACATTCATCCAAACTATGAATAATGAAATGCATGTAAAGGAAACTGTGTGCTAGCTCCAGCTTCCCCCATCCTTGCTCCAGCTATAAAAAATGGTCCTTTTTCTATACCTGAAAATGTTAGGGTGTCTGAGCCACAGATGTAGGATAATAGACATAATAAACCACAAAACGATATAAAAAGTTTGTTATGTAGCAATATGAGTAAAAAAGTTTCAAAAGTAAAACCATAATCCATTTTTTATTCAAAACCATGCCTGCATAACCGAGTTTTACTATGAAAATCTCATTTTGTCCAGAAAGCCTTTGAATGAAGGAATAACAGTTGAAAAACCAAGTTTTTTTCCCCATTAAACTTAACTTACAACCCCGAAGTAGTTAATAACTACACTCTACACGCTAACAGGTGTTAATCGCCCAATGGAGGTGGATCTAACTCATTACGAGATGAAATGGCTAGTATGTACTGAACGGTGTAATCTGAAACATCAGGAAAGCTCCACTCCCATCTATTTAAAAGTGATACATGGTACTACGTGTCCAAAGACATAAAAGAAGCTAAAGAGTTATGATACGTGCACCTACTTCTCTCAAATGATAATATGATCATGCACATCTGAATAATGCACATATAATTGAAACCAAGCACCATGTATCGTAAAGTAAACAAGCTATGTCCCATACCATAGCTCGTAAACATTACGTGTACATACTCACACCCATGTATCGTAAAGTAGACAAGCTATGTCCCATACCATAGCTCGTAAACTTTATGCTACAAACGCACACACACCAGAGATAGACCTCGGAGTAACGGATGAGTCTAACCTCGGTTGTACCAGTCCCATGGCTTACTTCAACGTGGATAGGAAGGCCTTGGACATCTCCTACTGTACAACCTCCACGGCTTACTTCAACGCGGACCAACCTCATGGCTTACTTCAACGCTAGTTTGAAGGCTTAGATCTCACTCCCTACTCCCCCACAGGTCCAAAAGCTAAAGCACAGGTATACACAATATCCATCAACAAGGTACACGAATAGTGGACCTAACATCATAGAAATCCAGGCCATGAATGCCATAATCTCAACAGGGTTCTTACAACCCAAACAGGTGAATGCAACCACCATATGCTATAATTATAAACCAACAGAAAACAGTGTTCACGCAAGTGTCACAACCAACACAACGATATCAACCAAAGGGATATCCTACACAACACACGTAACACGATCGCAACAACAAAGGCTATAGTAAGGGAGCCTATGCAAGTCTAATCACACGATCCATTCACTGACATATAAGCTAAGGCATGCTTGTTTAACATACTATAATTACCTCAGGAAATCCTGTGGATTCACCATCAATTACGTAGGCTGTTCTAAGGGAGCCACATAATCTTCAAATATACTAACCAAACTGTACATGATTGAACTACCAAAGTGTAGGCCTTTATAAGGAAGCCTAAGCATCTCATATATTCCAGACATTATCCAACAATGTATCTCAATCACCTGAAACATAGGTTATTGAAACCTAAGGATCCTCAAGTGCCTTAACCAAAATTCAACACATTTTCTAACACGGATAATATTATTTATCCCAAAACACATCTTATGAGGATGACATATCCACCTTACATATGTAAATGTAGTGAATCTAGCCACTCTAAACCAATATCTCTTAGTTAACTCTCAATATAGAACATAGCCAAATTCAAGGCTAAACTAGGGAAAGCCCCCAATATCACACGACATCAATCCATAAGTACTATAAGTGCTACAATCCCAATAAGGTTCATAGCAACATAAATAGGTGAACTTAATCTACTATAACCCATTACTCTTAACCGAATTCCACATGTTGTACTCAACCAAGCTCATGGATAAACTAGGAGAATACCCAACAATGTTTATAAAGGTAACATAAGTACCCCAGTTAACATCTCACACGTTCTCCCATCTAACATACATATATTATACCGCATAAACCAAGAGTATAAGAATCCATAATTTTTCACCATCAAAGAATACATATAGTAAGTCTCTCACCTCATGAATCGAGGGTCTAAATGCTATGAACTCAACATGGATCTAGAAACACAAAATAGGTGAGTTTATCCACTATAAACGATATCCCTTAACTAAAACTTCACAAGGATGGAATACAACCAAATCCATAAGTGTATGTTACATGGTAAAACATCAATTCTTATCTCACCCCATTCGCCTCAAATCACAATTTAATTCATTCCAATTCAATAGTTCTAAAAGTTTAAAGTAAGACCCAACTTCCCACTTGCTAATTCCATAACAAGGATTACTCACACTTGGTTCAAAAATCATCAAATTTGGATCATAGGTTTATTCCTCTACATATTTCACTCAATCGAAATTTATATCTCAAAAACACAGGGCTCGGACTTTGAACACGATTACCAACATGTCAATTCGCCGAGGAATATTAATTCCATATACTCAAAAATTACCAAATTTGAAACATAGCCTAATCGACGTGCCAATCACCCATATTCAAGGTCAATTTCTCAAAACTATAGCAAGTTGGTCAAAATTCCCAAATTTAGGCCAAGCCATCCCAACCGAAACCCTAATATGTCCAAATTCGAAATTGATCAATCTATAGCATTTCTAGCAAGCTAAAATGATCCTCACAATATTCTACAATTTGTTCCAATAGCCAATTAGCATGATTCAAGCAAAAACTAAACAAAAAACAAATTTTTGTTCCCGTCGGGTAAGAGCCGAACACTAGGTTTCGGTTGATCAACAATACTTGAGAAATATCATAATCTATATCAGTGAATTGGTTTAAGAGGCCTAGAATCCTTCCTCTGTGAAGAAAAATGGGAGAAATCAAACCATTTCGATGATCAAACCCACTGTCGAAGCTCGGCGGAGTCGCCTCCCCTATTTCCGATGCTCCGATTCCAGTTTCTCTCCCATTTTCCGGCGATCGACGGCGGCGATGGGTGCGACGGTGGTGTGGTGGTGCTCGGTAGTGATCGGAACTAGTCGATATGGCTGGCGGCCCCTCCATCCTCTCCGATCTCCCTCTCCGTCTCGCGATCTCTCTTCTCTCCCCCGCGTCTGTGTGTTAAACCCGAATGGGCTATTTCTCAAAAGCTTTGTGTTTTATTATATATATATATATATATATATATATATTTTAAGGAGATTCTAGAAAATAGAGACAAATTAATATGTATAAAATTATTATTTTCTCTTAAAATAAAATTTTAAATTTTTGCCAAAATCTCTGAAATACAGTAGGTTATCCGAAAAAAAATTTATCCGGTGTTTTAAAATCAATAACCAAATTTCTTTTTGATTGAAAGAAATTATTAATAAAAAAGGTCCAGTTATTATAACCTCCCCCACTTAAAAGATTTCGTCCCCGAAATCTCCTCGTGTCGAAATCACTACGGCCCCCCCACTTAGGAGCAATGCCTCACACGACGGATAACCTCATCACTATGTAACAGATCCTCACGATCCATTAACTCACCTCAATCACAACGTCTCATCCATCCTACGCGGATCAACAGCACGACTACACAGGCTTTTCAATAGGCAACTTAGCTCGCCATGCCTCTTCTTTTAAATATCAATCAGACCATTATAATACAAGCCTGGACCACACGTCAAATAGGGTATACAACTTAGGTGTAACTCACACTATCGGTCTCAACTCCACCACTAACTATAGGGATCATCTTCAATAACATGTAGTACTTATACCCCATTATCTTGGAAGACGAGGAATCCAACTCTTAACACCAAACAAATAATCGGCCTAACCACTAAGGCAACACTATCCAAGGTAGCTCACAACGAATAATCCAAGGCTCAAAACACCAAGCACAACTCAGGGGAGATTACACATGAAGTTCACCTCAACCAACTCCCAAAGACATAGCAACCTAAATCGTCAAGGTCAAAGATCGTCAAAATCTCTGCTCATCCTCAATACCCATACTCTGTACAAATACCACACTCAAAGGAGTGTTCCTAGAACACATCAACAACCTTCAAACCGATCACTCTGCCTAGGTTCCTATCAGTAGGCCTTCAACCAACAGAGGGTGTATACAACATACCGAGCCCAAAACTCAATAGGGCTTACCAATAACACTAGTATGTATCCACATCATCGCATCACCCGATTCTACTGCAGACTTCTCACTTCTCCTGAGACCCTTGCTATAGAATCTCTACAACTTTGAATGAATGCGTAACAACTACAACCTTTGCTCCAAGTCAGCACGTCACTCTTTACCATGAGAAAACTGCACTTCTAAAACAACTGGCAACTCAATACAACCACGTCACTTTCAAGAAGAAGTTAACCTAATTGATGTCTCCGCTTCCAAAACCTTGTGCCTCAGCACTCCCCTGGGATCGAGTTCCCACCCAACTACTGTCTCACTAACCACGAGCTAGTAACTCCTCGAACATTATCTCCTGATACGGGCCAAAAGATCTCTGATATCCTATCTTACCACTGTTTAAAACAATAATTACAACTGGCGATCTTTCTGCTGGAATATCATCCATAACTGACAATCTTTCTACTGAAACTTCATCGACAGTACCATCATCATCTAACTCAACGGCATCCCAATTAGGCCAAAAGAATAACCATCTGATTCACCTTAGAAGTCTCTTTCACCAAGTTCTTGTCGCTAAGAAGATCTCTTAGAGGAAATGCATAACCTAAAAGGTAACACTTAGCTTACCTCTAGGGAATCCAAATAACTCACCAAAAGGCACTTAAGCTATATAGCAGCAGTAACAAACTTAGAGGTTCAACAAACCCACCAACCTCTAACTGATCCTCACAACAAACGCACAAAACTCATTCTCAAATGGGGGAGTTCCTCAAAATGTACACTCTCAGTGTAACCTACTAATCTAACACGAGATACTGACGATGGTACAACATCATCGTAACCACTATGGGCATCGTTCAAGGTGAGGGGATTCTCAAAAGGTCTATAACCTCAAAAGCAACCATTAGCTGCCCACCTACTGGGCTCGGATAAGCCATCATAGGCATCCATACCTTACCATGATTACTACACACCAATGAGGTCAAAACATAACCATGTGCTTCTAGAACAACGTACAAGCTTAGATCAGGGTGCAAACCATGACGTAATGTCAACACGGCCACTAAGGGCACCACTAAGAAAGAACTCTCAAACAAGGAGTCTATCCCACCGGGATCACATCACACCATCACAACCCCGTTCACTATGGTCCCATCCACGTTCCCTCGTGCAAAATACTTTCATTCGTATGGACTCAGCAGTACACAGCCCATAACACAACAACAACGCACGAGAACGCACGACTCACGACATAGCACGGGTCATGACGTCCAAACATCACATCAACACAAACATCTCGGGTAACCACCTAACTTATAGGTCTATCCATTCTCAAATACTCCTCCCTATCCTACTCCCTCGGGTAAGATAGCCAAAGTGTAGATATCAACAAACCTATCACAGCGCATGCTAACATCTATGCACATAAGCACATAAACACACCAACACATCATCACATACCGAGGAGGCTAATCGGAGTGATACCTCAATCCGAACAACTCGCTTGGATTTCTAATTAGAATGAGTG
>JAULLH010057497.1:0-14679 GCA_035668455.1 Sarracenia alabamensis
TATCCGGGATCCCAACAATATTAATGAGAAACAATTGAGATGATATGCATATTCGGTTTCATATTTATATTGTGTATGATGTATGTATGCATTGTCCGTATATCTTGTCCATTATTTGACTCGCCGCATGAAGAGGGGAAGATCAGGTCAAAGGTTCTGACAAATATACATGGGGCTCACAATCGCAATGGACCCGGACTATCCATTGGGATGGTTGTAGCACATCGTTATATTAGTAGATCTTGGCTAGGTCAATGGAATCAAATTTCGGTCTTGGTATTTGATGTTTGAGTTCGATGTGTTCGTACACTTAAAGTGTATTGAGCGGGATCAGTTGGATGATCAATTCTATACTGACTACATGAATTGATCAACATCCTATATTATCATGTATTGCACGTGCTCTTAATCCTGACGTGATTGACCAAATGAGGTTTGGATGTTGTTCAGTACTTTGAGTCACCAATGGCTGAGATTTCAATGGCGTGATCAATTTGATCGATCAGTTGGGTACTGACATTATTCGTTCGATAGTTGATAATCAATTGACAAACACCGTGTTTGACTTAAGTTGAGGAGTTACCCCTCGTGTGTTTTTCTTATAAGTTTGATGATGCCAAACCCGGTATGTGACATCCTGGTTTCTCAGATCGGAAAGGGAGAGGGAGTCCTGGGATATATAAGAAAAATCATGGGCCCTTACACACAACGAGGAATTTTTCCTGGTGGTTCAAATCTCATAAGAACTCCGCAGTTAAGCGTGCTTGACCAGGGAGTGATTCTGGGATTGTTGACCCCCCTGGGAACTGCAAAACCATGAGGGCTTCCCCAACAGAGGGCAATATCATTGGATGTGGAGGGTCAGGGTGTTACAATTGGTATTAGAGCCGACTCTCCTCACCTCTGAGTGTGGTCCCGTACCGTCTCGCGGGGCAGGTGGGCGGGTTGCCGGGTGGGCGGATCAGGAAAGTGGACTGACAGGCTAACAGAGTGGGAAGGCTACTATATGGGGACGTGCAGCTCTAAGGGGGGAGGATTGTGACATCCTGATTTCCCATATTAGAAAGGGAGAGGGAGTCCTGGGCTACATAAGAAAAATCATGGGCCCTTACACACAACGAGGCCTTTTCCCTGGTGGTCCAAATCTCATAAGAACTCTGCGGATAAGCATGCTTGACCTGGGAGCGATTCTGGGATGGGTGACCCCGCTGGGAAGTGTAAAACCGTGAGGGCTTTGCCCAAAGCGGAAATTATCATTGGATGTGGAGGGTCGGGGTGTTACACGGCCGGTGGATCTATTGATCCAGTATATCAATAAGTTAAGCGGTGCAGTTGTGAGGAAAAAAGGATTTTTGAACCGGGTTGTCTGTAACCTAATTCGATTATCGAGAATCCATATCATAAATGTGGGGAGATAATAGTTCATTTGATAATAGAAAGCTCGAGACATAATTCTAGTTTAGGGCCGGGAGTTCAGTCAGGGCCTTTAATGGAATAAGTCCTTCCTCGTGTGAGAATGGATCTAACTCGGGGGTTGAGTTAGGGATATCCCGTATTCTAGTACGATTATCCAGAGTCCTATTCTTCCACGGGATCCCTCACATAGCTCTTTTATACGCACGGCTTTTTGGTACGCTTCGGTTTTATTTAATTTAATTCGATCGTCGGATTTAATAGTCAGGACGTTCGAGATATTAAATTAAATGTTCGGGAGAATTTTCAGTATTTGGCACACCTAGGGATTTATTCCTAGGTGGCTGACCCTAGAGAGGGGTTATTACCTAATTGATTTTGATTAGATATATTTTATATATCTTGGATATCATAAGATTAGGCAAGGATATATTTTAGGAAAAATTTAAGGAGATAATTTCTCCCTCTCTCTGTCCTTTTCCTCTCCATGGTCGGTCCTCATAAAGGGTAATTTAATGTATATATTTTGTATATATATTATATATATTTTATGGAGAAATATATATTATTTTTCCTAAAAATATATGGGGGAATATATAAAAAAATTATAGGGAATTAAATTAATAACCCTAGTCTTGGAATAACCAAGGAGTTGCTGCCCCTAGTCTCTCTCCCTTTCAGTTCTTGCTTTTTGCTTGATATTTTGAGAGATTGATGTGTGTACAAGCCTAAAAGACTTGCCTCGAATTGGTGCCCACACGCCGGAGTCAAGTACATGCGAGGGTTATACGTGAGAAGATCTCACGGTAGTCTCTCCTACGTATTAGATCACTTGAAACTTTACCACAAAGTTTCGATAGGTATACTTCTTCCTTTTCTTATATACATGTTAGTTTTCGTGAAAAACGCGCATCAAAAAAGTTTTTTAAAATACGCTTCCCCCACCGGCTCTAACATCAGCCACCTCACGGTACGGGTACATCATCATCGGATTCTCAGGGACATGCAGGTCCCAAGGGGAAGGCATGCTACCATTGGAGGCAGGTGGGACACTTACGGTGTGATTATCCATAGAGGGGCACATGGTAGAGCTAGATTTAGAGTATAGACCAGGGCCAGAGCCAGACTCAGAGGAGAGCCCCACCTACATGTTATACTTGTGGTCACGTGGGTCATTTTAGCAAAGATTGCCGACAGAGAGCGGGCACGCTGGGATCTTCACCTGAGCATCCGTGGTCCACGCCGTAGACGCAGCAACAACATACGACAACGGCACAACCCCTATGTTCTGTACCAGCTTCTAAATAGCCTACACGATTTTAGTGAGCTAGAGGTGGAGATACTCAACAGCATTTGACCTCGGGGCGTGTTTTCGCCTTGCCGGGAACTTGCCCATCGGCAGCTGCACTAGGAGTAGCTGAGACTCCTACCAATACATCGGTTATGAGAGGTACATTCTTAGTTTATCAATCGTGGGCCAGAGTCCTCATCGACGCCAGAGCATCACATTCATTCATTTCACTTTCTTCTTCTTCGGCCTTGGGTTTAGAGACCTTAAAGAGAACCTTATGCATAGAGACCCCTATTGGTGATGTTGTGACCTTACAACAAACGAGTCTGTAGAGAATGCGAGTTGTGGTCTTCTGATCATACCTTGCTATTCGACCTCATAGTTCTTAATATATATGCTGTTGACGTCATCTTAGACATGGATTGGCTTTCCACCAACCGAGCTTCTATAGATTGCGATTGGCAGAGGGTGTTCTTCTACACTTCTGAGGGAGCTTATCTATCTTTTATGTGTGATAGGGACGACGGTTTATCTCCTTCACCTTACCTTGCGTGGGACAGTGGTGATCTCAGCATTCTTCTTTCTACCTTTGCTTATCAGTGATGATTATTCTACTAATGTGGAGTATCCTCTTATGGTTGATGAGTTCCCTGATGTCTTTCCTCAAGAACTATCCAAGTTGCCACGTCGGTGGGAGATAGATTTCTCTATAGATCTAATTCTAGGGATAGCCCCCATCTCTATGTCATTTTATCGTTTCGCTTCTGCGGAGTTAGTGGAGCTGAAAGTCTAGATTCAGGAGTTTCAGGACAAGGGTTTCATATGCCCTAGTGTTTCGCTGTGGGGAGCGCTAGCTTTGTTCACAAAGAAGAAAGACGGATCTTTATTTTATGCATCGACTATAGGAAGCTTAACCAGGAAACGGTTACGATTAAGTATCCTATGTCGCAGATTGACGATATCTTCAACCACTTGAGAGGTGCTCGATGTTTCTCAAAGATTGACTTGCATTTGGGCAATTATCAGATACAAGTCCAGGAGAAGGATGTTTTAAAGACTGTTTTCTGCACACGTTATGGTCATTTTGAGTTTTTAGTGATGCCTTTCGGTTTGACGAACCGGAGGTAACGTTCATGGATCTCATGTACCATATTTATTGTCAGTATCTCAATCAGTTCATTGTTGTATTCGTGGACGATACCCTGATTTATTCATCTTATGAGGAGGAGAACGAGGAGCATCTAAGGATTTCATTATAATTGCTACGGGATCATTGCCTTTTCACTAAGTTCGACAAGTGCGAGTTTTGGCTTCAAGAGGTGAGATTCTTTGGCCATGTGGTTTCAGAGGGAGGAGTAGCAGTGGATCCTTCCAAAATTGAGGAAGTATTGGGATGGGAGAGGCCAAGGATCGTGTTTGAGATTCATAGCTTTTTAGGCCTTGTCGGTTATTATCGACGGTTCGTTGTGAACTTTTCTCGCTTAGCAGTGCCTATGACTCATCTCACCTGGAAGGGTATACCATTCATCTGGAGTGAGAAGTGCTAATCTGTTTTCCAACAGTTGAAAATGCAATTGACCAGTGCACCTATCTTGATTATCCCTAAGCGGGGACTTGGTTATTCTGTATACTGCGATGCATCTTTTAAGTGATTGGGTTATATGATGATGCAATTCGGCATGGTTGAAGCATATGGTTCTCGCCAGCTGAAGGCACATGAGAGGAACTACCAGACTCGTGACATGGAATTGGCGGCAGTGGTCTTTGCATTGAAACTATGGAGACTTTACCTTTACAGGGAGCACTTTGAGGTCTTCTCAGATCATAAGAATTCGCGCTATCTATTCTCACATAAGGACCTTAATCTGTGGCAGCGACGGTGGATGGAGTTCCATAGCAACTACGACTTTGATTTGTGATATCATCCCGGGAAGGCCAACACAGTGGCCGATGCCCTTAGTCGGTCATCCTTCAGCTCACTTGCAGGCATTGTAGTTTGAGAGTGGACTATGATGGAAGAACTTGACGCTTTTGATCTAAAGCTTAGTGGATCCGATGCAGGAGCTGCTCTATTAGCCGTTGTTCTACAGCCAACTCTTCTCAACTGAGTTATTAACGACCAGCAGTCGGACGTGGAGAGCCAGGGCTATAGAGATCATATCTTAGCAGATGGCGACGCGGAAGGGTGGACCATTCACTCCAACCAAAGTTTGAGATTTGGAGGCAAGATCTAAGTTCCAGAGTCGTGCCGAGCTGATGTGCTTCATGAGTTCCATCATTTTAGGCTTGCAGTGCATCTAGGTGGTACTAAGATGTACCACGACTTACGAAGGAAGTTCTGGTAGAGGGGCATGAAGAGGGACATAGCTTCATTCATATCACGTTGCCTTACTTGTCAGCAAGTAAAGGCCGTGCACTAGAGACTAACGGACTTGGTACAGTCTTTACCAATATTCAAGTGGAAGTAGGAACATATCATGATGGATTTTTTCATAGGGCTCCCTACATCACCGTGGAAGTACGACATAGTTTGGGTAGTGGTCGATCGATTGGCCAAGTCTACTCAATTTCTTCCTATCCAACTTACATACTCGGTGGACCGACTGGGTAGATTATATCTTTCGGAGATTGCCCATTTTTATAGAGTTCTAGTCTCCATCATTTCTGACCGAGACCCATGCTTTGCTTCACGTCTTTGGCAAGGCCTATAGTTAGCCTTCGGTACGAACGTTCTTATAAGTACTGCTTTTCATCCACAGATAGACGGCCAGTCAGAGCGCACCTTGCGAATCTTTGAGGATATGCTTCGAGCATGCATTCTCTATTTTTGCGGATCGTGGGAAGATCATTTACCACTTGTGGATTTCGCGTACAACAACAGTTATTAGGCTCGTATCAGGATGGCACCTTTCAAGGCATTATATGGAAGACCGTGCAGGTCACCTGTTTGTTGGGCGGAGGTAGGTAAGAGGATGATCATAGGACCCGATCTAGTACAAGAGATGATGGAGAAGGTAGCAGTTATTTCTAGACGTCTTGTTACAGCTTAAAGCCGTTACAAGAGCTATGCTAACGAACGACGATGACCACTTGAGTTCGCGGAAAGAGAACATGTTTTCCTTAAGGTTTCACCGCAGAAGGTTCTTTCAAGGTTTGGGAAGCACGAAATGTTATCCCCACGCTATGTCGGACCGTTCTTGATTGAGGAGATGGTTGTGAAGGTTACATATAGACTTTCTTAACCACCTAGCTTATCGTCCATGCATAACGTGTTTCACATTTCCATGCTGAGAAAGTATCTACTGGAACTGTCACATTCTATTAATTGGTCAGATTTAGAGGTTGCCAATGACTACTCTTATGAGGAGAGACCATTGAGGATTCTAGATACACAGAATCAGGTACTACGGGGTAAGACCATACCACTTGTGAAGGTGCTATGACTTCATCACAGTGCGGAGGAGGCCACTTGGGAGTGTGAGGATGAGGTTCGTGCTAAGCATCTAGAGTTGTTTACATTTTGAGGTACATTTGATTTCAGAGACGAAATCCTTTAGGGGGGTAGGTTGTGAGGACCCGACCCTAGCTTATACGCTTTTATACACTTTTCATTTGGTTTGAAGGTTCGATTTCCAAACTTAAAGTACTTATTCGCTAACAGTATCTTAAATTTGGAATCATTCTGCTTGAGCTTTTGACTTAACCTTTTATGGTTGTGAGAGTTAGATTTGTCTATATTATCATGAGAGGTTTTAGGGCATTTGGACCAAAACTCGTATCATTTTGCATCGTTTTTTGAGCCTCAGCTGAAGCTGAAGCTTACTCGAGCGAGGTTATGGCCTCTCGAGATGTCACCTTTATTTCAGCCTTTAAAGGCTACGGGTTTGTTTGATGTTTGAGATATTTTCTAAGTCTTTTTCACTCTCCCTTCTCTCTAGAACATGGGTTGAACATCTAGGGCTTGAGATATCTTGGTTTTGAGAGCTTGGACTTCGATTCAGGCACCGCATACTTGATCTAGACCAGGAGGGCTACACATTCACCGAATTGATTTTTGATTTTTCCTTTTTAGATAGGCTTCTTTAAGGTATTTTTCGCTTTAGACCATCTTAAGAGGTAGGAATTAACCAACTCATAAACTTTACATGTTATATGTATGGCCAATTTCGATTATTTATATCAGTTATGCTTGAAATCATGATTTTATAGCTTATTTCATTGATTATGGGACCCGAAGCATAGGGCTTTGAGAAACTTTTTGGCTTTTATTGATGCTTATAATGAATATAAAAAGTGTATCTTTTCGGTTTATGATTTTCATGCTTATTTCTTAAAACGTGTACAATGCAACATTTACAAATATCAGCTTTTACAGGGCTTAAAATCTCGGTTTTCCAAAAGCGTCCGCTTTTCCTACATATGTACTGATATTGTTACGTGCTGTGTTTTTGGTTTGTAAAACGGACAGTCGTAGCAATAATCATGTACAAACTGCTTGGGCTTTGAATTGGGGAAAACGGGCTTTCGAGTGGTTTTTCCCTAAAACTAGTTAGCTTTTAGTGAAACTGGTGAGGAAAGGACCTTATGGTTCAAAATTGGAACTTTTGGGAACTTAAATGATTTTTGGGTTGGTAACAACTTAGTCGGACTTGACGTTGAATTATAACTTTTCATATCAAATAGGACTTTTCGACAAAACATAACCTTTACGTTAAATCGGATTTTCTAACAAACTTATGATCCAACTTCGGTTTGGCACCTTTTTCGAAACTTATACTTTGAACCAAACTCTCTTAATTCATGCCTTTATTAGGATTTTAACCATTACTTCTTACTTGAGTAATAGGATAGTCTCGGACTAGGCCTTTATTCTAGTTATAGCTTTGGTTGTTATTACTGTATATTGGTGGTTTTGTTACACCATCGGTAGTTATTACTACAATATATTTGGTTCTCTTATACCAGTGATAGTTTATGTCACACCTTGATTCTTACTATAGTTTTTATGGTTATTACAACACTTGTGGTTCTCTACATCGTACTTGTCTTTGCAACTCTCTTGGCTTTTGTAGCATAAGATACTTGAATGCTGCTTGGTTGTTTCACTGTCAGTAATTACCATGTTCAATGGTACATTTGTCAGAGTTGGGCCACGAAAACATTATCATGCCTGATGGAATTTCAGAGAGGGACCATGATAATGCTTTCATGTAGAATAGTATGTGAGATGTGATATGAGGGTTGTACATGTTACATGTTTCCCCTGCTTGTCGTATTCCCGCTCTGACTTGTGATTAAACTTCTTCCCCTTATTTAGGATAATGCGATACTCACTTGTTTCCAATATAATATGTCCTTATTTTCTATCAAATTAAATGTATTTTCATATCACATATCATACTCATAAAGCATGTTTATTTCTTGCATAGTTTGTTTTCCTACGAGCCTTGAGCTCACGTTGTCTCTAACAACACGCAGGTGATTTAGGTAAAGGCATCGTGGACTAAGCTGTGGATGCACTTGATACCTTTGGAGGGCTTTTGTATGCTTATATTTACATTTTGAGCCTTAGTTATACACTTTATTGCAATCTTTGACACAAGTTTTTTTTGTAAAAACATGTAATTCGAAGTTTTCAAGTATTGACCTCCTATGCTTGAGCTACATGTTTCTGGGAATTCAAGTTTTAGATTTATTATTTAGTATTTTTTCCTTGTACATCTACTATTTGTGGTGAGGTTGGTGTGGCGGGTGGATATTTTGGGGGCCGTTTGGCTATCCGATTAATTAGCCAAAAAAGTAAGCTAGTTTAACGTTTTTCAGTTTCGGGAAAAACTATTTTCAAGTTATAATTTGTGATTTCAACTAGCAAACTTTTATACTTGCCTTCACATACTAGTTAAACATGTTTACTGCTGTTTAACAAAAAAAATTCCTTTTGGAACTCAAAAAGACCTTGTTGTATGAGTGCAAAAAGTCATTTTAGGTCAAGCTTCGCTTGGGCAGACTTCGCTCGAGCGGTGGCAGGTCCGCTCGATCGAACCCCGTGTTCCCTGCTAATACGAAAATTTCTTCTTTTTTTTTTGTAAAGTTTAGGGGTTTATTTTGTACACTTGGGGCCTCTTTTAAGCCTTATTGAAGTACTACTTTTAAACTAAAATGGTCCCTCTTGACTTAGTTTTTGTATGGTTAAAGTAAGGATTAAAATGGATCTTTTATACCTTTAACTTGTTTTCGGTTTCGGCTTGTTATTTTAGACATTAGGTTTGCATGTCAGCTTTCCTAGTGTGCCATAGGGTGTATATTAGTAATTCTTAGTACATCGGGTTTGGGGCGTTACATACTGTACAAGAGCAGTTTAAAAGAGGTCGGACCCTTACAATTAGGATGGAAGACATACACATACTACTTGCATTTGCATCTCATAAAGGTTTTTAACTTTTTCAAATAGATGTTAAATGTGCATTTTTAAATGGTTTTATTGAAGAGGAAGCTTATGTTAAATAACCACCAAGATTTGAAAATAATAATTTTCCAAATCATGTTTCTAAAATAACAAAAGAACTTTATGGTTTGAAACAAGCTCCTAGACCTTGGTATCAACGATTAAGTGGATTTTTTTTAGAAAATGGTTTCAATCGTGGAAAGATTGATACCAAAATTTTCATTAAGTTGTTGCATGATGATATGTTAATTGTTCAAATCTATGTGGATGATATTATTTTTGGTGCAATCAATATGGTTATGTGTGATGATTTTGCAAAGTGTATGCAAAGTGAGTTTGAGATAAGTCTTATGGGTGAACTAAACTTTTTCCTTGATTTTCAAATCAAACAAACACCAAATGAGATTTTCATAAACCAATCTAAGTAAGTTAAATATCTTTTAAAATGTTTTGGTATGACTCAAAACCCATTGGTACACCCATGAGTACATCCACAAAATGTGACATGGACGAGAATGCCAAAAGTGTTGATTCAAAACCTTTTAGAGGCATGATCGGAAGCTTGTTATATTTGACAGCTAGTAGGCCTTACATTATGTTTATTGTATGTTTATGTGCATGTTTTTAAGCTTGTCCAAAAGATTCTCATTTAATTGCTGTGAAACACATTTTGAGATACTTGAAAGGCACTATTGACTTAGGATTATGGTACCCGAGTTATACATCTTTTGACTTGTTAAGTTACTCTGATGCTGACTTTGCTGGTTGCAAAGTGGAACCCAAGAGTACTTAAGGGACATGTCATTTTCCTGGATAGTCTTTAGTATCTTAGTCAAGTAAAAAAACGGAATTTTGTTGCCTTATTAGCAACCGAAGCTGAATATGTGGCTGTTGGTAGTTGTTGTGCGTAGACATTGTATATTAAATAACAACTTGAGGATTTTAAACTATTGTATGATCATATTCCTATTTTATGTGATAATACGAGTGAAGTTGTTTAGCTAAAAATCCTATTCAACATTCATGAACAAAGCATATTGAAATTCGCTATAATTTCATTCGTGACCATGTAGAAAAATGGTGATGTTGAATTGAAGTTAGTTAATACTAAAAATCAATTAGTCGATATATTCACAAAACCCCTTCAAGAAGATCATTTCAATGCAATTTGTAGACAACTTGGTATGCTAAATGTTGCTGATATTTAACTGTTATATGCTTGCCTTGTTATGTGTTGATGTGTGAAGTTAGTGTCGACACACTTGAGAAAGTGTCCACATCATGTGTGTTTGTGTCAACATCATGGAGTGATGTTTCGACACTTGTATGTGAAAGTGGTTTTGGGTCGACACCTTGATATTCAGTGTTGACACTACTTTGTCTATCCTATGTCTCGCGAATTTGTGTCAACCCAAACAAAATGGTATCGACCCAAATGTTTCATTTGTGTCGAGTCACAAGGAATATGTCTTGACACCATGTTTGCTTGTTTCGAGACTCCCAGACGTGATACAACTCATGTCGACACAAATGTATTTTGTGTTGAACGAAGTGATATGCCTATATAGAGAGGCTCCTATGTTGATGTTTCATTTCATTCACTCTCTCTCTCTCTCTCTCTCTCTCTAAACCTACACTACTCATATGCGATTCGTGTCGACACCCTGCATTTTTTCTTTCAAATCTTCAACCTCCATCTTCAATTGATAGAGATGCCTCCAAAGACGATGGAAAAGGGCTCCAAACAGCACATCGACCAGGGTTCCTCAAACCATAGGCCCAAGAAGAAGAAGAAGATGACTGTGACCACTACGAAATCAACGGAGACACCTCAAGTCAATGTAGCAGCTTCAGAGGTTATTGCTTTCAAAACCCACGACCCTAAACTTCTATATTTCTCCTCTTTCCTTAATCGTAAAAATGTACCCTGGATGTAGCATTGATTTTCAATATTTTGACTCCATAAAAATGAGATTCAGTAATCTCTTTTCTATTCTAAAGTGGGATAAGTTTCTTTAAATTTCTAAACTCCACTATCCCAATGTTGTGAAATCTTTCTATGCACATTTTGTGTTTCCTGACACTTCATCCATCACCATTACCACTTGGGTAAATGGTTTTAGTATTGAGTTATGCCCTCATTTATTGAATGAGATTCTTAGTCTTCCCGAGGGTAAGATATTGTTAGGATGGTATACTTAAAAGCCATTATTTTATGTATTATCCGGGATCCCGAGAATATTAATGAGATTCTATTGAGTTGATATGCATATTCAGTTTCATATTTATATTGTGTATGATGTATATATGCATTGTCCGTATATCTTGTCCAGTATTTGACTCGTCGCATGAAGCGGGGATGATCGGGTCAAAGGTTCTGACAGATATACAAGGGGCTCTCAACCGCAATGGACCCAGACTGTCCATTGTTACGGTTGTAGCACATCATTATATTAGCTGATCTTGGCTAGGTCGAAAGGATCGAATCCTAGTCTTGGGATTTGAGTTTCGAGCTCGATGTGTTCGTACACTTAGAGTGTATTGAGCGGGATCAATAGGATAATCAATTCGATACAGACTACATGAATTTATCCACATCCTATATTATCAACGATTGCACGGTCTCTTAATCCCGATGTGATTGATCGAATCATGTTCGGATAGTGGCCAGTACTTTGAATCACCAATGGTTGAGATTTCTACGGTGAGATCAATATGACCGGTGGGTTAGGTGCTGGCATTATTCGTTCGATGTTGATAATCAGATGAAGGAAACCACGTCCGATATAATACAGGTTGAGGAGTTCCCCCTCGTGTGCTTTTCTCATAAGTTTGGATATGCCAAATCTGGCCAATGGATCATTTGATCCGACATACCAATAAGTTAAGCAGTGCGGTTGCTAGGAAAAGAGGATTTTAGAACCAGGTTATCAGTAACCTAATTCGATTATCGGGAATCCGTATCTTGAAGGTGGGGAGATGCCAGTGCATCTGATAATTGGAAACTCGAGACATAATTCGAGTTTAGGGAAGGGAGTTCAGTCAGGGCCTTTAGTGGAATAAGTCCTCGCTCGTGCGAGAATAGACTAACTCGGGGGTTGAGTTAGGGATATCCTGTATTCTCGTACGATTATCCTGTGTCCTACACTTCCTCGTGAGCTCTAACATAGCCCTTTTATATGCACGAGATTTTGGTAGGCTTCGATATTTATTTAATTTAATTCGATCGTTGGATTTATCGCCAGGACGTTCGAGGTATTAAATTAAATGTTCGGGGGCATTTTCGGTATTTGGCAGACGTAGGAATTTATCCCTAGGCGGCCGGCCATGCTAAGGAATATTTCTTAATTGGATTTGTTTTAGATATATTAAATATATCTTGGATAAACATGGATTAGGGAATGAGATATTCTCATGGAGAATTTTTAGGAAAGAGGAGAATTTTTTTCCCTCTTTCTCTCCCTTTGGCTGGCCCTATATGGGTGTATATTTTAGTATATATTTATATATTACATATATTTGGGATGAAAAATTATGTATATATTTTTCCTAAATTATATGTGGGGATATATATATAAATATAGGGAATAAAATATTGGAACCCTTATATGGTTATTATTTTATATATTTATGTATATATAATTAATTAATTATGGAGTATTATTTTATTCTCCTTAATTAATTGAATGAATATATATATATATATATATATATGGGATAAAATAAAACCCTAGCCCACAATTGCCAAGGCATGCTGCCGGCCCCCTCTCTTCTCTCTCATTGGGGTCTTGCTTCTAGCATGGAGGATTGAGAAGGAAGATATGTGTTGAAGCCTACGAAGCCTCGTCTCGGATCGGTGCCCACCCACCAGAGGCGAGTACGTGTAAGGGTTACACGTGAGAAGATTGGGTTGTCGTCTGAACGGTAACGTGGATTCATTAGAGATTTACTACAAATCTCTACATGTATTGTTTTTTGTCCATATATATTAGCATGCTAGATTTCATGAAAAACGAGCACCGAAAATTATTTTTAAAACCCGATATGCTTCCGCATTGATTTCCAACAGTGGTAAGGGTAGGGGGAGGAGGGAGGTGTAAGTGAGGGCAAATTTGCGGTACGTGAGAGTGTATGAGGGTTTGGTGTTGTGGTGGGTGTGGCATATGGTAAATTGGTTTGTGGATATGGAGGTTGGGTCAAGATGGACGGGGTTCAGATTAGATGGGATGGGGATGGAGGGTCGAGGATAGAACATGGTCGGTGGAGTGAAGCAAGAGACTAACGTAAGATTGGATTGTGTCCCATGGTCGGTGTACAAGATTGGGTTGTGTCCTATGCGGGATAGGTTACTAAGTTTATGTTGGGAGGTGATGACAATGTGATCCCATCGTGTTGGCTTTCGTCGGTTGAACATCTTGAAAGAGGTTGGTGAAGGTGTGAAGCTTTTGTAAGTGAGAGAGAGAGAGAGAGAGAGAGAGAGAGAGAGAGAGAGAGAGAAGAGGTCTGGAGAGTTGTGAGAAGTGCAGGCATCTAGGTGGGTTTTTATAGGTGCGCGGCATCCAGTCGCAAAATTTGTACTTTCTGAACGGTGTTAAACGTCGCAACGTACGTCCAGACGGTTCTAACAGTTTTAAATCATCGCGCCTTTTCGAGGCGACGTTGATTGGTATTCCGTTCAGACGTTGCAGTCTCATCCGGATGTTTTTGAATGCGACTGGACATTTAACTGGCGCATTGAATGACGTCTGTTAGGATTCCGTCCAGACTTTTCAGTCAAGTCCGAACGGTGATGTTTGGGATTCTTTTTTGAAAATCGAGCCATTATGTGACGTGGTGTCCCGATGCTGAAACTTCCGTCCCGACGTGTTTTTTTTTACGTCACAAAAATAACTTCTAAGACTTCAATAGGCCCAAAGAAATTGTTAGAACAAACGGCCTAGCGAGCGGATACCAGACATTTCCACACTAGTGACTTTGTTACTCCAACATAGCAAAAGATAGGTCTTTTATACTCAGATTCCTAAGAGTTTGATTCTTTATAGTACATCCTCAATCTGATCTTAGGATTGATTAGGCCGATAGTGTAAGGGTTGTATACTTAAATGACAAGCTTTTGGGTATTTTACTATCTGGGATCCCGTGAATATTAATGAGAATTTATTGAGAGGTTATGTATACCCGGATTCATATTTATTTATTGTATGATGTATGTATGCATTGTCCGTATCTACTGTCTAGTATATGACTTGTCGCCTGAAGCGGAGAAGATCGGGTCAAAGGTTCTGACAGATATACAAGGGGCTCACGACCGCAGTTGACCCAGACTGTCCATTGGTATAGTTGTAGCACATCGTTACATTAGCTAGTCTTGGCTAGGTCGAAAGGATCGAATCTTGGTCTTGAGATTTGATTTTCGAGCTCGATGTGTTAGTGCACTTGGAGTGTATTGAGCTGGATCAATAGGATGATCAATTCTATACTGACTATATGAATTGATCTACATCCTATATTATCAGTGATTGCACGGTCT